>JAUMJJ010000805.1:0-120000 GCA_033556795.1 Tapera naevia | reverse complement strand
ATGGGCGCTGGCTCTTCCTTTCAGAAGGGGGGGAATAAATAAATAACAATAACAAAAATCCTCTCCCTATGATCCTCTGTGGTCGCTTTTTTAATCAATGAATTAAATAAGGTGATCACTTCCCGCCCGGCCATTTCTAGGAATTGGAAAACGGATGGGTTTTTTGGTTTGAGTGGGGAGGAATGGGGAAATTGGCAGGATGGTGCTGGCAGAGGAGGGTGCTGGTGCTGGGAACGCTCCTGTTGCCATCTTCTGCTGAGCCTTCTAGCTATAAAACCGGAGAAGTTGCAGGGGATTCGGTTTCGTTAAAGGTGGACGGAGGAACAAAGCAGAAACTGGGTTTTCCAACTTCTCCTCCGCTCTGTCTCCCCCCAAGCATCAGAGATCAAATTTAAGAACCCTTTTCCATGCTTTAGTCGGGGGCTGGGATTTCACTTCCAAGAACACGGTTTCTATGTTGCGGCTGTTACAGCCTGGTTTATGAGTTACTTTCCAGTAAGGATGCATATAAAAGCTAAGTAGCTATTGATGAGGAAAATCAGACGTCTGTGTTACATGAGCAGTGCCTCTCTTGGTCAAAAATATTATTTTACCCCCTTTTCCCCAAAAAGAATGCACTGTGAAAGTTGGGAAAGTTATATATGCGTCTCAGCATTTCGGTGCGAAAAAGGGAGGAATAAGGGAGGAAAAATAAGGCAAAGCAAAGAAAATCCCAGTAGAACTCACACGTTAAAAGTGCGAAGCCTGGGATTAGAGATGTTTGTGGAATGGCACGAATGAAAATCAATATGCGGAGAGTAAAAATAGAGCACAGAGAGTGCAAAATCTGCAAGGGTTTCGCGAATATCGGTGTGTTGTGGTTTCTAAGAAGCTCGAATCCAGTGGTTGCTGATCTTAGGGTGGAAAGGTGCAGGCTGGCGTGGAGAAAGTCATAAATTCGGAATATTTGGATTTTTCTAGGTTAGCAAAATGGCAGGCTGGCAAGTTTTCCTAGGCAGGTTCAGAACTGGCAGGAATGATGCGTTTTGGGATTATTTTGCTGGTAGATTATGGTATTTCGGGGGGTTTGCTCTGCTTTGACTTCTTCGTTGTGAGCCTCAGGGCAAAGGTGGTGGGCAAGGAGCGGATTTCGATTGCAAAAAAAAGTGATGTCCTTGCGCTTGGTCTGAACGCTGTAATCCTGTGGAGAATAAAAATCACGTGCGATGAATTAATGTGCATTTTTCAGCATTGGTTTGAAAACATCTCGCTTTGTTTTTCTCTGCTGTGTTAAAGATGCTGCTTTTTAAGTGTGGAAAAGAGGAAATAGCTGTTGATTTGGTTCAAAGTGATGTTGCGTGGAGAACGGTTACTTTTTATCATCCTTTTAGATTGAATACACCAGACTGGAGAAAAAAAATGTAATAAGTGAGTTTACAAAAAGAGTAAAAAAAAAAAAAAAAAGGAAGAAACTAATTCACGATACTGTAAATTAATATTTCAACAGGGACGATGTTGGTTACTGGTATTTTTAACCGTAATTATTTGCTATTAGTGCTGTGATAATTGAATGATTTAAAGGATTCATTACATATATGATGAATTTGCCTTCTCTGTATTAACTATCTGCAGATTTCTTCCCCTTTCTTCTAACAGCATGTACAAGACAGAACAATATCTGTTATGTGTATATTAAGATTGATTTTATTTCTGAGAGACCACCCCCCTGGAGAGAAAGAGAAGAATCTAAAGTTAATATATGTTTAGCAATCCAGCTCCAGAAATGCAATAAAAGTTAAAATCTCCCCTACTGGTTTTTAATTATGATATTAGATCAGGGGGAAGGACGGTGGGAATTTATCGCTCCAACTCTTTTGTATAGATGAGCTTGTTTTTTATGTAAAAACATGGGTAGTCAAAAAGACACCATGCTGTTCGCCTTCAACTCCCTTCGCCTGATATTGTTTGCTGTGTTGCTGATGCTCTTGAGCTTCCCGATGCTGTTATCAGGGTAAAATATTAGCGATATTATGATAACGCCGGACTGCGTAATTTTTCTTGCGTCTGCTTGCACAACGCTCCTCTCTCAGCAGGTGTAATTTTAAAACCTGGAGGCTTTTTTTTGCCTCTATCTCTAAGTGTGCACAGGCATTGCCTATGGATGAACTTTATGCTTTCTGTTTGGGGGTGACTTTGGGGACAGTTTGGCGAAAAGACCTTCTAAGCCAAACTCTGGTGTGGAGAAGCCGAGCAGCAGGCTGTTGGGATGATAAACTCTCATTTTTTTTCAGCAGCAGCAGGCGAGGAACTGGGCTCTATTCCGTGTTGCTTTCCCTCCTCCCCAAATAAAAACTCTCCTAGGTATTCGCTTGGCTGGACTTGGGGGAACTCCTCCCGCGAAAGCCTCATCTCTTCCTTACCGGACAAACTCGCTCTAGGGTTGGAAAACAAAGTGGGGCTGGTGGAGGGGCTGGTGTAAATGGTAGTAAATGTCCCTGCTCAAGGTTGTTATCTTTAGGTGTCTGAGTGTCTGGCTTAGACCCCGAGGATTTCCAGAGGTATTGGCTCTGCGAGATGACCTCTACAAACAACGGCTTGGAGGGAGATGGGATTGCTAAGACAGAAGACAAGTTATTGCCCGAATATTCCTTATTTTAATTCGTACTTGTGGTGATAGAAGCAGGTTTAAGGCTGGGCTGATATCCTGGAGGAGACGTTTGCACCAGGCCAAAGCTATTGCGGCGCAGACTGGGCTGGAATCCATTGCCTGAAGCAGCACAGTTCGCTACTCACCCCTCCCCACTCCCCCTCCTGTCCTCCCTCCCATACATTGCGTGGGGTGATTGTCTTAGTTGGGGGCACCGGGCTCTTCCTCACACCTTGGGCTTGCTGTTCCAGCTCGCTGGTGTGCTACGGGAGCAGCCAAACAATAGAATTTGCAGACACAACTTGGAGCTTGCAACTATAGTTATCTATGCTAATTACAGGGTGTCTGACAGAAACATAATAAATGTAAAGGGAGAAGTATAGAAATATGTTTCTCCAGGCAGTATGCACTTCGCCTCTCTGGGTTCAGGCTTGTTTTCTTGCTCTTCTTTTAATTTACTTCTCTGGGAATTTTTTTTTCCCCTTCTGTTGACCTGCATCACACCCAAAACCCAGCTAACCTGGGGAGCAGCCTGGAGAGAGACTGTATTCCTGCCCCCTCCCCGGCCGCTGCAGGCGAGCTGCTGTTTGTGAACATCTGCAGCAGCCTTCGTCTGGGGGAGACCTGAAATTTTGGAAAAGGAGACCATAATCCACTTAAAGAAATTGTTCTTCGCTTTAATTGCACCTCGGAATTTATTGTCTATTAACCGTACCTCCAACACTGGAGAGACAGGAATTCTTGGCAACAAACAGAAGGGGGATGTGCGTTGGGGGGGAGCACTTTAAGCAGGTAAAAAACTCCTGCAGTGTCATTTTCAGCTGAATGCTGATTTTTTTCTTTGCCTTAGCTGTGACTCCCATACTGGTTCAGATTGAAGTGTTCACGGTGATAGAAAGCTGCGTGCAAGTTCTAGCGGTCAATTGTTATCCTGGGGCGGCCTTTTCCATATGATAACTTTTAAGAAAGCCTGAATAAATATGATTTTCAAGAATTTAGCAAGGGTGGGGTGTTGAAAGGCAAAGCTTACAGCCTGCAACCGCGCTGCTGCAAGATTCACACATCGTATTTGGCCTGAAAACAGTCTTTCCCCGTATTTATTTACTTTAAGAGACAATCCTGGAATAAACAGAGGCATCTGGGGAATCGGGAAATATTTTGCAGTCTCGCGGAGACTTTGCTGTAGTCTCATTCGAGAGACTACATTGTTGTAGTCTCTTTTATTTTTTTTTTTTTTTTTTGAGGAAAGGAGGGATGAAGACGGAACAAAAGGAAGAGAGAAACAACTCGGGCAGGCAAAGGAGAAGAGGAAGGGAACGGGAAAGGACAAAGAAAGGAAGGGAAAAGGGAACTTTATTCCGGGTTAGGGCTGGAAATGCAGGCGGAGAGTGGGAGCTGGGGCTGGCCGGAGGATTTGCTTTCGCTTCGCTTCTGGAGAGGGATGAAGCCAGCACTGCCCTTCCCGCTTCTCCAGAGCAGGGGCTGAGGTGTGCGACGGGGCCGGGGGGGGGGGGGGCAAGGCGCCGAGAAAACACCCTTTCCTTTTTTAATCCGAACTTGACAGTGTTAATTGAACCGAGGGAATGCGGCTGCCGCCCCCCCCCCCCCCCCCCCCCAACTCCCCGAGGAGGCTCCGTTTGTCCTGCTGTCGGGGGGGGAACAGCCGTGCCTGCTTCATCCCCCACCCCTCACCCGGCATGCGGCTCCAGGGATGCAAGGGGCGCGAGGGGCTCCGGAATTGGGGTGTCTCTGTCTTGGGGTGTCCCGGCTGGCGGAGGCGCTCCAGAGGGAGGCTGCTGGTGGAGCTGGGCCTGGAGCTGCGACAGCGAAAGGGGGATCTCTTCCCCACCTCCCCACCCCTAGCCCATTGCTGGGAACCGCAGGCTGGTTTTTCCTTACCACTACTTTTTTTGCAACAACAACAAAAAATTAATAAAACCAATAAAAAGCAAGAAAATCCCGAGAAAGCAGTGTCACAGGCTGCCCAGGAGCAGGTTTTTCCTTTTTTTTCCCCCCTCTCTTCCTCTTTTTTTTTTTTTTTTTTTTATTAGGGTTATTTTTTTTGTCTTCGTTCCTTCCAATCAGGGAAGAATTTCTCAAAGCGAAAGTAAAAGATTTGGAAGGGAAGAAAAGAGCCTGGCTGTGCGCACAGGGCAGGGATGCAGCCCGGACTGAAAACACGCAGCACTTGCAGGCAGCAGGGCGAACAGGGGAAGAAGCATTTAGCTCCGAAAAGGTGTCAGAAGTCAACTGGTCAGGACAGCGCTCAGACAAAGCCTTGATTTTCTGTAACCTCCTCATTTGGGAACAGTCTTTTTTTTTTTTTTTTTAAATGATTATTCTTTTTCTCCGCCCGGAAAATAAAATATAAATCCTCTTACAGCTTGCGGACTGCTAGTGTTTGTTTTGCTCAATGCAATTAAGTTTCTTTCCCCGGTAGATTAAAAAAAAAAAAGGGAGGTGAGAGGAAACGATTATTAGTCTGTCTGGAAGAGATGGGATAGTTCACCATCATTTCAGAGGAGGTAATCTCCCATTAAACAAGTCCCGAAGCTTTTGTGGTGGCAATAGGAGACTGGCTGGAGTGTGCATAAAAGCTCCGAGATAACCTTGTAGCTGCTGAATTCAATAGCAAGGAGTGTTTTAATTTCAGTCTGGATATTTACTTGGAGACACTACTACCGAAAAGAAGAATATTTCAGAATATTGCTTTATTTGCCCCACACTCTGAGCGGACTTGATTCACATAACTTTGCATTCAGCCATGGGGATGGTTTCACGTCGAGATAAGCGTGAAAGGACGATATTTTATGTGGGTTCACATCGTGTTAAATTTTATGGGGGGGTTCAACATCGTGTTACGGGGTTGTGCAAGCAGGGAAAACATTGTCTTGAGCCGTATGCCTTTAGTCTTGAGCCGTGCCTTTAGTTTGCTTTAAGGTGAAGTGTTTCCATCTCTTGCTTTGTGCGGGCTCAATTCTCGGCGACCCGCAGCCCCAGAGTGAAAAGGAGTTTGTATGCCAAACCCTACCTTGTTTTTCATTTGAGATCCCACAACAATGCGGGGAGTGAATAATTCCGGGCGCTGCAGGTTCCCGTGCAAAGAAAAGAAACCTTTGCCAGCTCCGTTTGCCTTTGTGTGACACCAACAGACACCCAGACACCATCCACCAATTCAGTGACCTTGCCTGCTCGCATTAAGGTTACAAAAACTGCTGCTACTTATTATAACTGCCTGGCTTTGGCATTTTCTGCTTCTTTTGCCGCTCGTCTGTGGTATATTCTGACCTTATTCTCCCCCCCACACACCCCCCCCGGAAAACCTCCCCACTGCCTGCACTTCTCTCCCCCTGCGTGCATCCCTCCTTCCTTTCTCTCTCCTTCTTCTCTCCCTGCTTCTACTTGCTTTCTCCCTCTCCCTTTCTGTATATACATCTGCAGACAATCCTTCTTTTGTAAGGATTCGCTTTAAGATATTCCACCAAAGTAGAAAAGCCAAGCTGCTTTTTCTCTCCATATGTCACAGCCCACTACATTAGCAGAGTAAGTATTTAAAAAATAGGAATAGACAACAGAATGGTGAATCTATACATTTTTGCCTCGGGAACATAAAAATAACCGTCATTGGAACCCGATGATTGGCAGATAAATTGGTCTCGATAAAGGCCAAAGAAGACATTCCTCTCCTGCAGGAATATTTCCCTTTAAGGGCTCACATAAAGCAGGGGACTTAAAACGGAATGAGGAATAAATTCTGGGGGGGGAGGGAGTCGACGACTTTTCTCTTCGAATTTGGAAAATCCGGACTCCCTTGCCAATCATCCCTAGTCATATTTTGATTTTAAAGCTTTTTCTATTTTTCGAGAGGGAAATCCTACTGTTACCCTGCAGTCTTGGGCATTAATTTTTGCTGCTGGAGTCTTGTGAATTGAGGTGCAGGATTTTATCCCTAGCTGAGGAGGTTAAGTTTGGAGGGGCTGGAGGGATCTTTGGAAGCGTCACTCTCTCTTGCCTAGGTTATCACTGAATCTGCCTTAACCTCGTTCCTCCTCCTGCTCTCATTCCCCATGCAATTTACTGAGGGTGGAAAACAAACGTTAATAATTGAAGAGGTTTCTGCCGTGTGTGTCGGTGGGGTTAGCTCAGGCTGTGCAGAACCCCTGGCACCGGTGACTGCTGCATCACTGAGGACTCCTTGCCCACCCCCCCTGCCTGCTTCTCACACGGAGAAACCTCTACCACTTTCTGAGCCCACACTTTTTCTGCTTCTTGCACGTTTTGACTACTTCCCTCCGTGTCTCCCCAACCCTAGAAAGCCCGAGGTGATGCAGAGCCATGGAGAGTCCAGAAGTCTGTATATTGGGGGGTTCTGAAAAAACAAACAAACAAACAAACAAAAAAACCAAACAAAATACAGGAGAGGGCTTTTTTTTTTAAGATATCTTAATTTTCTTTTTTTTTTTTCTTCCGGAGAAATCTACTAATTCCCTTCTTTTAGACTTAAATGGGCGTGAGTTCTTCACCTACCTGTCTTTCCTTACAAAGGAAAGGTTATTCTCTCAAAATGAAGGCGGATTTTTTACCGCTCCCAACTTCTTCAATCGATTTGGTGCAAAAGAAAAAGTTTCCAGGCGTGAACAAAAAAGCAAAAAGGAAAACAAATACGAACAGTCGTGTGCCCAGCACACATTGTTGCTTCCTCCTGATACGCAAAAGCTCTCTCATCCTCAGCCACACAGCTGAAACTCAGTCCTACGGTTTTATTTAATGAACGACACATTTATGAACAATCAAATGATCCTCGTAAAAATTTTATTGAAGGACATAAAAACATCCACGACTACTTGCCGAATACTGCAGCCTTTCACTGCGAAAGCTCAGTCTTTCTTCTTTTTTTTTGAGGGGGGAGGTATTTTTATTATTATTTCCCCCTTCTCTTTGCAAAGATGATCCTCGTACTCCCTCTCTATTTTTATTTTTCCTCCTGAAGATATTTTATTTCTTAAAGCAGGACTGGATGTGCCTGTGCCCCACGGATTTCTTAGCTGCTGAGCAGCCTGAGGAGGAGACAGCGCTGCAAAAGATGACAAAAGCCCCTTTGCTTTTAGGTTAAAAGCTTCCCCCCCCCCCCCCCATCTTCTTCCTCCAAGTAGGGAGCCCACCTCCACCGCACTTCTCCCCTCTTCCCCTTCCCACCGATATTCAATTTAATGTATCCATTAGAGGCATAGGAGCTGCAAGAAGCAAAGGACAGAGACAAATTACGTCAAGAAATAGTTCCTGGACTACCTTCCACAATTACCTTCCACCTTCCTCAGCACCAGGACAAACCTCCCCCCCGCCTCCCAGCCCGCGGGTAGAGCATCCCCCAGCCGCGGCCCGGCCGAGCCTCCCTCCTCCCCATCCCCGCCCCGTTTCCATCAGGTTTAGGAAAAGCCGGGTGGCGTTATTAAAAAAAAAAAAAAGGAGGAAAAAAAAAAAAGCAAGAAAAAAAAGCCCTGCGGATTGATCCACGCTATATTTTTGGGTAAATACAATCACGTGAGGGCGAGCAGCCAATGGCACACTGGGAAAGGCTGAAAAAATAATTACCTGCCCTGATTGTTCTATGAGAAGATAAAAAGTACACATACAGTTCATACAATAATCTTATGAATGTAAAAGAGGGGGGAACCATGTCGGCTTCTGGCCCCATAAGCAACTACTATGTTGACTCCCTGATAAGCCACGAGAACGAAGAGCTCTTGGCCTCCAGGTTCCCCAGCTCTGCCTCCCACCCGGCTGCTGCCAGACCATCAGGATTAGTCCCGGACTGTGCCGACTTCCCATCCTGCAGTTTCGCCCCCAAGCCGGCCGTTTTCACCACCTCCTGGGCTCCCGTCCACTCCCAATCCTCCGTGGGCTACCACCCCTACGCTCCCCAAGCGCCCGTCGGGGCCGAGCCCAGGTACATGAGGACTTGGTTGGAACCCCTCGCCGGGGCCGTCTCCTTCCCGGCTTTCGCCCCCGGGGCTCGCCCCTACGGCCTCAAACCGGACGCTTTCCCCGGGCGGAGGGGGGAGTGCGGCCCCGCCGACGGCCGCGGCTTCCCGGACTACATGTACGCGGCTCCGGGGGAGCTGAGAGACAGAGCAGCGCAGACAATTCCTTCCCCGGAGTCCGAAACCATCGCTTCCAGCAAACACAAAGAAGAAAAGCACGAATTAGACCCTAGTAAGTCGAAGTCATTCTTGTTTACGACCGGGGAAGGCATTACGGCTTCCAGGACCCTACTCAATAAAATGAAATTACCTTAGAGAGCCCGACCCTAAAACTCCAGATACGCAGGAAGATCTGGGGGTTTGAGCGAGCCAAAATCCCTACTTTGTTTGGGGCTTTTTAGTTTTTTTTTTTTTTTTTTACAGGGTGAGGAGGGGGTGGCTGTTGGTTTCTGCATCACCTTCCAACGGGGGGGGGGGGGGGGGGGGGGGGGGGCGGGAATTAAAACCAAAATGCTTGTGCGAGAGGGAGTAGGCAGAGGGAAAAGTCTCTTGGCTTGCAAATATTCCCACTTTCAAAGAACAAGGAAGAATTGTAGCTAGCTGGAAGTGAGCGTATTGATGTGGGTTTTTTTTTCAGGGAGGGTAAAGGAAAAATCTCTGGATAAAAGCAGAGGTGTCTCTTTATCTGTTTTAAGAATCAATAAAAGATCAACCGGTGCAATTATTCATAAAATGCGCCAACACGTGGGAATAAATGAAACGGTGGGTGCCCTGAGCAGGGGGCCGAGGGTGGGTGTGCGTGTCGGGGAGAAGCAAGGAGGAAAAGTGGAATTGTAAAGGCATAAACTAAGTGTGTGGAGGTGGTTGAGGGCAGTGAGCGCAGGACATGAGACCATACTCTTGGAAGAAATATCTTCTGCAGCCCAAGGTGGGGGACATGACTGAAAAAAAGAAAAAAAACACCCCAACCTAACCATCAGGAAGCCTGAATATTGTAGGGACAAGAGTCAGGTAGCGGCCCCCATCACCCTCACCTCCAGAATGGCCCCATCCTCTAGAGAGGGGAAGAGGTCCTGGGGGAGGCAAGCGGAAGCTTATCTCCAGGAATTGCAAACAAACCCCAAATCCCAACTTTTCCTGGGCGAAACCTCTCGGAGAGGAACTCAGCATCCTCTGGGATGAAGGGAGGAAGGTGCGGGGGAAGCTGCCGGGGGACCGCAAACCCTCGCAGACCCCCGGCCTAAGGTGCATGTGATTCCCGAGTGATAAAGCCGGGTGCCAGGAGATGGGAGCACCTCGGTATCTCCCTCGCTATCTAGAAAGGCGCTCACACCTCTCATTATGACAGGCGGGCTGATGCCAGGCACCCTCGTGACAAAAATTAGGAGAGGAAACAAGGGGCAAAAGCCTCCCTGTGCTGGCAAGCAGCTAGGAAAACCTCATGAGGACGGGAGTGGTGGTATTGCTCTCCTGGCAAAGCGGGAAGGTCCTTCAGTCTGGGGAGGGAGGGTGGGGGGGAAAAAGACAGCCAGTGGGACATCTCGCGTGTCGTCTTTAAGATATTAAAATAACAAACTCAGCTTTCCAGGTCTGGGAAAGCTTCTAGGGAAAGTATTGGAGAGCTGAGGTTGTAAAAAGAGTTTATGGGCCTATGAAATGGTGGGAATTTTGACTTTTTATGACTATGTTCTTAGATTACTGCTAGTAGCAGTCATGTGGATAATTATTATTTTAAACCCATTGCTACAGTTTTATTTACTGAAACTTTTATGTGAGAACAGCAGCAAAAGAAAAGGAAATGACCCCTCCAAAATAAACAGATTAAACTCTTCTTAAGGTCACTTAAAATATTTAGGTAAGATCTTCTAATTAAACAGGTTTCTTTCTATAGACACACCAGGGTGTGGAGGGAGGGAAGCAAGGCCAGCTGTATACATTGAATTTTTTCCACCCCCCAAAAAATATAAAAATCTTCTTTCTCAGACAATCCCGTCGCAAATTGGATTCATGCGCGCTCCACGAGGAAGAAAAGATGTCCTTACACAAAGTATCAGACCCTGGAACTGGAAAAGGAGTTTTTATTCAATATGTACCTTACACGGGACCGGAGGTACGAAGTAGCCAGAGTCCTTAATCTCACTGAACGCCAAGTCAAAATCTGGTTTCAGAACAGGCGAATGAAAATGAAGAAAATGAATAAAGAAAAAACCGATAAAGAACAGCAATAAAGTTGGCAAGGTCCGGTCAATGAGAAACAAGGGTGGAGAGAAAAAGGAAAAAAAAAAAAAAAGAAAGAAAGAAAAAAGAGGCTGGTTTTGGGGGTTGAAATGTTTCTGACTTTGAATGTGCGGATGAATGTTTAGCGTTATAGGCAAACACAGCAAGCGTTTTGGGACACGAGTCTTTTCTAAAATGCAACTGAATAAAAGAAAGATGCTCGGGGGGGTGGTTGTTTTCTCTTCCTTCCTTCTTCCTCGCTTTGTCCTCAGAAAACAAACACAAGAAGTACTTGAATATTTTTTTGTTTTGTTTTTAGTATTTTATTTCATAAATTAAACTTATCCAGTATTTTTATTTTTTGAATCCCGCGAGCTCGTGAGTGACTATTTTGTACAAAAGAGAGGAAAAAGAGACAAAAAAAAGAGTAAGCCTGAAGGATATAAGGCTCGATGATGTTCTGTCATGGTGTTGAACGTTTCTGCTGTACTTATTTGTGTATTTTATTCTCGTCTCAGAACCGTTCTGTAATATTGTTATGTTCGCTATTGTAGAGCAGCTCTATGTAAATATACAAAAGAAAAAAAAAAGAGAACAAAAAATATCAGTATTAGGTGTGTTTTTCTTCCAAGGCTTTTGGGGAGCAGCAGCCCCGGGGGTTTTGCCAAGCAGTGCCGGAGCCTCGTGGCAGTGGCGGCCCCCGAGCATCCCCCGCAGCCCGAGGAGAGCGAAGCTTTCTCCTTCCTTCCCCAGCACTTTTCCATTTCAGAGTACCGTAATAAAAAAGGCGCTGAGGTAAGGGTTATATGTGCCATCAATTTTTAGATGGGGATAATTAATTGTACTAATTTATGACCGCAGGCAATCGAAGGATATGTAAAAAGACTAAATATGGATGCTGGGAATAGCGGAGTTGGCAAAGGTTCCCTGCCATCCACTTCTGTCTTATCGATGGGTTGCCAAAACTTGGAGGGCTTCTGGAAGTACTGCTTCCCGCAAGACAGCCCCAGGAAAAGGGTGAAAAACATCGGTGTCTGGGGTGGAGAGGGTCTAGGGGGAAATGAAAAGCAGGGGAATAAAGGAAGAAATGGGGGTGGGGAGGAGATGTTCAGCCGGAAAATTTTGGGCTAAAAGGTAAAAAAAAATTGCAGACACCTCCCATCCCCTTCACGCTATGAGACTGTAAAAAAAAAAAAAGGGGGGGGGAAATGGTTGTTGGCTGGAGAAAGGTCAACTTCTCCCGTGCTGCCAGGGCTGCGAAGGCGAGAGGAGCCGCTGCCCGCAGCGCCTGGAGCCGGGATCCTCCATGACTCCTTCCCGGGGCGCTTTCCAAGCTGCTGAGCAAGGAACAAGAGGCAGGAGATGGTGTGAAAAATGAGCAGCGAGGGATATTTAATCATAAAAACTTGTTATAGGTCCCTTTCTTTAATGAAATGAGTGGAGCAGCGTTTTAATCTTCCTAATCAGAACCAGACCAGGCGAGCGAGATGCGTTTGTCGCCCTCGTCCCAGTTCCTCTGAAATCAAAAAATCTGGAAGCGATTACTTGTGCTGATCTCGTAAAATATTGCTCTTTAATATTTCTTGCTGAAGGATTTGGAGGTTTCTCTTCCCCCCCGATATGTGTTCTCGCTTCTAAATGAGGGGTCTATTTTTGTCACCGGAGGGGGACACCGCGGTCCATCAGCATCCCTGGAGCAGGGGAGGCTCCAAAAGCCCTTTTTACAATCCCAGTTTTGTCCTAGGTCTGTTCGGAAAAAAAACCTTAACGAGAGCAATGAAATGGTCAGGTTAGAAAACATTTTAGCAGAGCGAAAGATTTATGGACCAAAAAAAAAAGGAGGGGGAAATCTTTCCATCTAAGTCATGTCAATTCATCTTTTTTATTTATTTATTGTAATTATTATTATTTTTCCTCCCGTCTGCTTCTCTCTCATCGCGCCTCAAATAAAGGATAAAATTCTACAGGGTTGGGAAGGGGTTCGCTCCGTTTTCATCGCGAGAGGGGAGGAATCGTCCCCCCTTTATCATTATTAATGAAGAGGAAAAAAAGGTATTTAAAACAAAAAAGAAACAATCGCGATCATCGTTTGGACAGGACTTTGGAGGCAGTTTCGGACCCGGCTCTCTGGAGGGGCTTGTCAGGAGCGTTTAGCGATGTTGAAAAGCCATGATGTATGGAAGTTCATTTTGGCCCCCCTTTCATTCAAGCGGATCTCATTTCCAGTGCGACTACAGCCTGCTCCCTCCCCCTGTCCCCCCTCCCTCTCTCCCCAGCCCCCCCATCCCGTCTCCCACTCCCCAGCCTCTTTCTCCCCTCCTCATTCCCTCTCCCCCATTCCGCAGCCTCTCTCTCCCTCTCCAGCTCCTATCTCCCCCTCCCCAGCTATTTTCTCCCTCCTCATCCTCCCTTCCATCTCTTCAACCCTTCTCCCACTCTCTTCAACCCTCTTCCCCCCCCCCCCCCCCCCCGCCTTCCCCAGCCATCTCCCCGGCCGGACCCCCGCCCGAGCCGGCGGGCAGCGAAGGAGATGCCCCTTTGTCTCCACCGAGCTGCTGGTTGGGGCTTTCTTTTGTTGTTGGTGGGTTGGGTTGGGTTAAAATCCTGCCGCAGTTTTAGTTCATGTGCAAGGCCCCCGGTATCTTCAACGCCCCCCCCCTCCCCGTCCCCCGGTGAAGGGTTACACCAGTTATAAAATGCCATTTGGCCCTGCTGGGAGGCTGTACTGGTGCAGCTCAGCCATTGAATTTCTCCTCCACAGCAGCCAGAGGAGAAAAAAAAACCCACAACCCAGTGTGGTTCAAAATAAAGAATAATAATGTAAAAATAAAAAATAAAATAAAATAGGCGTCTTGCACCCATCAGCACACCCTGCGGCCACCCTTTCCTTGGATTAATGTATCAAAATGCTCCAATTTCGGCATTCTTTGACATATGGCGCATGTGTGCAGCCGCATACTGATACAGCTATTGTGTGCCTGTGAACATGCACATGTATTTCTGCCTGTGGAGAGATGCGCTTGTAGCTCTGGTAGAGGAAAAAATATAAAATATATATTTTTTATATATAGGGTGGGGTTTTTTTTCGGGGCCGTGTGTGGTGTGAGTGTGCCTGGTTTCGACTCTGCCCTTTTGTAAGGCACACAAAACCGACAGGACCCTCCAGCTGTCCATAGGTACATTTCCGCAGCCAAAAAAATGCCACTTTTACAACTCTGTTTGTCTCCCTGCTATGCGGGGCTGAATAGGAGCGAACAAAACAGGACCCTAGATCTGGCTAGACGTCTGGCTTTAATTGCTTTATGGTTTAAATAAGGTGGGTGCTCTTCTCTTTGAAACCGGATTATTGGAATGTTTTGTCTACAAGCTACAAACAACAGACCCCCCTCGGATGGGGGGGGAGGCCAAAAAGAAGAAGAAAATCAGACCCCAACTCCAAGCTGAAACTGATAAAAGCAGGGAGGTGGCACATCTGGTGGGTTTGTTTGCTCCTGCGTGCGTGTGCTGCTCTGTTTTGTTATTTTTCTGGGTAAGGAAAGAGGGAAATGGGGGGAATATAAATAAGGGGGGGGGGGGGTGGCTTTAAGAGTAAAATCTGGCTTTTGAGTGTTTATATTGAGGGGCTGGGGGGTCGTGGTCCCCCCCTCCCCGTTACGTTAAAGGGTTATATGTTATAATGTGCTGCCCGGTAATCGGCGGGGTCCGATGGGACCCCCCCCCCAAAAGCCCGCGGTGCTGCACCCAATGCGGCCGCGAGATGGCGCTGTTGCCCAATGTTACGCGCGGGGCAGCGGAGAGTGCCCCGCACCCGCGGGACCCCCCGCAACCGCGGAAGGGGCTCCGCACCCTGGTGATGGGAGCGAGGGGAGCCCGGGATTGCTTGGTCTCACCCCGCCACCATAAATAGCTTTTTTACTGTATTTTTTATTCCGTGGGGAGCGCGGAGCAGCGCTCAGGGCTGACATCTGACGACGCAGGGAACGCATAAATGCATAAAAATGCTTGCACAGAGAAATTTCCTATTTTGTAGTGGTTGTGGATCGTTTTTTTCCCCTCTCTTTCTCTTTATTTACGCATGTCACGTATCTCTCCAAAGCCTCCTCATTTTGGGGTGGGGAAGGAGAGAATGACATTTTTCAGTGAAGGTCAGGGCAAAGAGGTGGGGATAAAATAAACTCCAGGAGGGTACAATGAAACACCTAAAAGTACCGTACATCCAACACGGATAGAGCTACATTGGAGCACAGGCACCCACAAGACATCACCTCCCCACCCATCCCCATGTCAAAACACGGCCAAAACAGTACAGACAAAGAGTAGTACTTTTCCCAGACACTAAATGTCAAAATATTTTCCTTAAAAAAAAAAAAAAAAAAAAGCAGGCTATTGCATATATCTTATTTTGAGAAAATCTAGAAGGGAGTGGTGAGGTCTTTCCTTCCACAGACACTGAAGGCAAACATTTATTCCCCAGCCTAAGGTACGGTTCGGAATGCCTCTCTGCACCTTTACTTACTGCATCCAGAGATAATGATTGGGAAAATGCAGCAGCTCTTCACAATCCCAACACGAACTGTCTAGACCTGACAACTTTATTTTTATTTGGGTTTTGTTTTTTTTTTACTTTAATTTGCTGCTTTATGGCCCTGGGGTTTTAAAAATACAAATGCTATTGCTTAGAGGACGAAAGTGATCTTCTCGCCTATTAGCTATTAATTAAGGAACCTCTGCCCCTAGTTGCTCTTTTCTTCATTTTTTGGGGGGAGGTGGTCTCTAGGTATGGGGTGATATGGGGAAGAAATGGGTGAGTTGTCCTGTAAAAATTAATGTGCTTATGGTGCCGTCCTTGAGATTATTCGTATATGAAGACTTTCTTCAATTCTCTTTGAGATATTTTCACAGTAGGCAGTGGGAAAAAAAAAATCACTGTTTTCCTGCACCGTTCATTGTCTGCTTACAGGGAGGGAAAACCCGCCACATGTAGCCTTCCTAAACGGAAAAATACAACCTTGATGTATGGAAATCGAATAAAGGTGGGCTGGGTGGCTACTGGGGCTTTTCCTCTTCTTGGGAAGGTGCCTGCAAAAAATGGAAAAACCCCACAGTTTCAACCTCACGAGAGGTCTGAGCCTCAAAAAGAGCCCCCGCGAATGTGACCTTTCTGTGCAGAAAAACACACCTCAAAGATGGTGGGTTTTTCCCCTCCACACTTCAAACCGGTCAGTCACCCAGGTCTCTCCTGAAAATAATTAGGCTGCTGGGTTGGTTTTCTTAAATGGAATAACATGAGGGAAATATTTGAAGGTCTGCAGACTTTGAACGGAAGCAATGTTCCTAACATCGTGTCATTTAAGGGTTTGATGATGTTTTTTTGCGGCTCTACAGAAAACATTTATTTATATTTATAACACGAGTTGTCGTCGTGTGGGTGTCTCCTCCCTGAAAAAAAATTAACCTGGATCCCGGTGATTTGATGTGATTTTTTTTTTTTTTTTAATGAGCTAAGTTACTTCATGCGGTCGTAAAAATGAAGGGTCCGAAGTGAGGGGTTGCAGCGAGTGGTGCAAAAAGTGGGAGCGAGGGGCTCGAATTCCCCTTGCTAGAGGAAAAAACACGAAGCAAATCGCAATGTGGAAGAGGGAAACAATGCAAAAATAAAGGTTGGGGGTTATTTTTTACAGGCATGCACAAAAGAGAGCACATACTTTCTGTCTCACTTTACCTCTCTCGTCCAAAGTAGCTCTCTTTAAGCAATGATCCTACTTTATTCCCTTGGAAGGATGCTTCCTTGTTATTTCCAGCAGTGAATTTTCAGTGGTTGGTTTGAAAAGAAGCAAAGAGGGGGGAACACAAAAATAAATAATAAATAACTCCCCATAATTTTCTGCCTTTATTTTCTTTAAAGAAGGACAGCCAGAACCAGCCAATCAATACGGAGATGCTTCCCTCGCCCGCTCGCTCCCGTTTTGCTTTTGTTTGCTTGTTTGATTCCAATCTTCCAACCACCATCACCACAATAACAACACCACACGCACACCTCCCTCTCAAAAAAAAAAAGGGAATAAAGAGGGAAAAAAAAGAGATGCGGGCTCAGGGTCTCCAATCACACCAGAAACACCCCCTCTCCCTTTCTGCCCCTCTCCAGGTGGGACCGAGCCCACCCCAACAGCCCCCCCGAACCCCAACACAATGACAATAACAACATCATCACCAGGGGCACCCCCACATTCCCATCTTCCCTGGCAAACTGGTGACCCCATTGAAGGGGGGGTGGGGCGGGGGAGGGGAAGAGATGCTGAGCAGTAGAAGCAGCTCACCCCGAATTTTTCATGGAGGAGGTGGGGGTGATGGAGAGGGCAAAGAGGGGGCTGCTTGGGCTTCCTTTACCTGTTGAGGTTACCTAGGCTGACCTCCCAGCGCATGCATTTGCTGCCATCAGTGAAGAGGCTGCTGCTGGGAAAAAAAAAGGGGGGGGGTGTTGGATATTAATGCGCACCTACACCCTCTCCTACAGATTAGGTGTGGGTGTCCCCCCCTTTCCGGAGGGCTGTGTGTGTTTTTCTCTCCCCCCACGCCCCGGCATACCCCACCTTTTCTTCTCCCCCCCCCCCCCAAAAAAAAGGGAAAGCGCCCCAAAACGCTGTCATTTGGCTGGCGGAGGGTGGCGGAGGGATGTGTACACATCGCGTGTGAGGGGAGAGAGGAGGGAAAAAAAAAAAAGAAGAAGAAGAAGAAGAAAAAAAAAAAAGCCACACCACCGGGATTTTGAGGAATTTGCCTGTGGTGTTAAAGGGAAGGAGCAGAGTTACAGAGAAATTGAGAGAGAGAGCTCTACCTACCGACAGATTACCAGAGAAGTCAAGAGCACCGCGAACCAACCGTACAGGCACACAGAGGCATCATGAAACGCCTTTGAGATCGCATTAAAAAAAAAAAAAAAGCCACTAAAAAAGCAGGACTTGAGACAGTCCAGGGACAATCTCGCTCTGATCTAGAATTAAAGCCGTCTTGGTTTTTTTTTTTGCCTTTTTTTCTCCTTTTTTTTTTTTTTTTTTTTTTTTTTTTTTTGCATGCGAGGGTCATGAGTTCCTACTTTGTAAATCCTCTCTTTTCCAAGTACAAAGGCGGTGAATCGCTGGAGCCAACTTACTACGACTGCAGATTTCCACAAAGTGTTAGCAGGAGCCATGCTCTCGTGTATGGTCCGGGCACCACTGCTCCCACCTTCCAGCACCCTTCACACCACGTCCAAGAGTTTTTCCACCACGGAACCTCCAGCATCTCCAACTCTGGATACCAGCAAAACCCATGCGCCTTGGCGTGTCACGGAGACGCTTCTAAATTCTATGGATATGAAGCTCTACCGAGGCAATCGCTTTATGGTGCTCAGCAAGAGACGACTGTTGTACAATATCCTGACTGTAAATCGTCTTCCAACAGTAACTCTAGCGAGGGACAAGGGCATTTAAATCAAAATTCGTCTCCCAGTCTCATGTTCCCATGGATGAGACCTCACGGTTAGGACCTTTTTTTCCTCCTCCTTAAATGTTTTCCTTTATTTCTTTCTCTCATTCTCTCTCTCTCCTCTCTGTCTATCTGTCTATATATATATGTATGCATATACAAGCACAAACATCTGTATATATCTATAAACATGCACATACACACATATGCATACATATATATATATAAATAAATATATAAATATAAGAGGTGTAGATGTAAAATATGAAAGAAATGAGCAGTTTTGTGCTAATGTTTCTTCTTTTTAGGAAGACCTTTGAAAGCAAACAAGACAGCAGTTGCTAGAGAGCCAGCAAGGTGATTCCCTGAAAAAGGCTTAAATCACAATAAAGTAAAACTTGTTTTTATTGCTTGCCTTGAGGATAGGCAATAAGATACAGCTCCCACGAGGTTATTTGCATGTTGATAATACACTGCTCTTTAAAATGTCATATAGCCTTTCATAATCGCTTGGAGACGAAGCCTGGAAGGTGGGAACTCGTAATAAGTATTACTAATACTTTGTATCTGTTTCTTAAAGCCTAGAGATAAAAGTTTAAACAGAGAAGGAAACTTAGCTCAGAGCTATGGGGTGGGGTGGAGGAGAAGAGGCTGCTGTCCTGGGTTAAGAAGGAAAAAAAAAAGGGGGTGGGAAATTCAAAATAATTTGGGATGAATGGAACTTTGCTCCTGCGAAGTCCAGATAGTTGCACAGAGAGCGAAATACTTCAAAGTACAAGTTTCCCCCACCTAAAGACCAAGGTTGGCTTGAAGCCTTGTTAATTCAAAACATGTGAAGGTTAGTGTTAATTTGCAGAACAATCAGAGCCCCAAAGTTTTTTCTCTCTCTCTCCACTAAAATGTAAGGGGGAAAAAAAGAGAAAATAGGAAGGAGTTCTGGCTGATGAGAGGATGTGGCCCAGTGGCTGGGTGATAGACGCAGACGAAAACACGTTATTTATCTAAGCTTTGACCTAGAGGCTGCCTCAAGGATGCAATCAGCTCAAACTGGAAGGTTTTTGTTGTTCTTTTTTTTTGCAAATTCTTTGTTTTTCTCCTTCAGAAAGGGCCGTGCAGAAGGCAGGGGCTCAGCTGCACATAACGCACTCCTCATTCTTTCTTTTTTTTTTTTTTTTTTCCTTATTGCTGCAAATGTCCAGTTGTTTTAAATACAATCTCTGTGTTTGCACGGGCAAATACCTATCTCTCTCTGTGCGTGCTCTGCAGCCACACAGCCCTGACCGAGAGGGCAGAGGGGATTTAAGAGAGAATTCCAGTTTTCCTAGCAAATAGGAGGACCCTGAGCCTGTATTTTGGGAAGAATATTTGGAAAAGGAAACCAGAGTTGGGCATTTGAGAGGAAAAGAAAGAGGGAAAGGGGAAGAGAACGAGAAAAAAAGAGAGAAAGGGAGAAAGGAAGGGAGAAAGAGAGAGAAAGAAAAAGAGAAAGAAAGAGAAAGCGAGAAAGAAAGAGAAGGAGAGAATGAAAGAGAGAAATAGAGAAAGAGAAGGAGGGAATGAAAGAGAGAGAGAAAGAGAGAGAGAAAGAGAAGGAGAGAATGAAAGAAAGAGAAAGAGAGAAAAGAGAAAGAAAGAAAGAGAGAGAGAAAGAAAGAAAGAAAGAAAGAAAGAAAGAAAGAAAGAAAGAAAGAAAGAAAGAAAGAAAGAAAGAAAGAAAGAAAGAAAAAGAAGAAAAATGTGATGAAGGGAAAGGCTAGAGTATTTTATAGTGAACAATGCACCTTTCACAGGAAAATATCTATTTTTTTTTTTATAAAACTGAGGACTCCCCATCCAGAATCACCTTTTAGGAAGCTGAAAAGTGCTCTTTTGTGCATGAGCTTGACACACACCGCCCTGCACCCAGCCAGGCAGCCCGGGAAGAGCCAGGGCAGGGCAGCTGCCCATCAGCATCCTCAGCACCATCAGTCCTAGGATTATCAATAATAACCAGCGACTTTCTTTTACTGCCTTTACTATGCAAAGGATTGAGAGGGTCTTTTTTTTTAGGGGGTGACAGGATTTTCTCTAGGAAAACTGAGGCGAGGGAGGCTTGGGGGGGGGGGGGGGGGGGGGGGGGGGGGGGGCGGGGGGAAGAACGGAGCCTCCAAAGGGAGGAGAATTAAGAAGTTATTTGATGTTTGTGTCCTACAGCTCCCGGAAGACGCAGTGGCAGACAAACTTACAGCCGGTACCAGACCCTGGAGTTAGAAAAGGAGTTCCTCTTCAACCCGTATTTGACACGGAAGCGGCGGATTGAGGTCTCTCACGCCCTGGGACTGACCGAGAGACAAGTGAAGATCTGGTTCCAGAACAGGAGGATGAAGTGGAAAAAAGAAAACAATAAAGATAAGCTGCCGGGGGCCAGGGACGAGGAGAAAACGGAAGAAGAAGGGAATGAAGAAGAGGAAAAAGAAGAGGAGGAAAAAGAAGAAAGCAAGGACTGAGTTCTCAGCCCCTTGAAGTCTCGTTTTATGGCAGATGATAAATCGAGATGTTTACGACGGTCATTTGCTTTTATAGAGTATAGAATGGAGAGGCTCACACAGCAGTAACTACCTGTCAAACAGTTGTAGCCTTTTTTTATTGTCATAGAAACTTCCCCTACTTTTTTTTCCCCTTCTTCTGCCTTTTTTTTTTTTTTGTTAATAGCTGCGTTTTTAGTTCAATAAATACATAGCTAGCTTGGCTGCAAGAGCAGGGGGAAGACAAAAATGAAATGATACAGCAAAGAAAAGCCACCCTCATCCCCCAGCAGCGCTAAACCAAGCCTGGAAGCAAATGTCACTGCTCATCCCCTTCACACAGGGAATGCGTGCAAGAATTTGTATTTATTTGAACAACTTTGACTTTGTCTTTTTGTTGTTGTTGTTGTTGTTTTTTAAGCGTGGTTTTGCCTCTTCCCGAATGACCCCAGGGGAAGTGCACAGGGTGCTTCCAGCTCCCTTAGCTTGTTTGTGCAGTGTCTGTCTATCTGTGGAGATCTCCATTCCTACCAGCCATTTATCACCCCCCCTCAGTGGGGCCATTCCCGCGGCCTCTGCCAGATAAAGAAGAGGAGCTTGGAGGGTGAGCATACCTGGTAGAGCCCACCCCCAGAGACCCCCCTCCTTTCCGTTGGGCTGAGGCTTGTATATACCTTGATAGGCCAAAACAGGCAACCCAAGCCTTTCCTTCTCTCTGTAGGCGCTGTTTACCTTTTGCCTGTGTGAGCACTCGAAATTCTTCATGTACTACCTAAAGGGAAAACCTGCAATAATTATCAGATCTATTATCCAAAAGGGGCTTACATATCCTAAATTTTACACGGTTAGAATTTATTTAAGAGAGAGCGAGCTGCGTTTTTGCCCTGATGCAAGCTACTAAGTAGCAGAAAATAATAATAAAAAAATACAATAAAAAAAACCACCCAAACAACCTTGTATTGTACTTTATCACTACCTATAGAAGGAGTCATGCTTTGGAAGTATTTGTAATGCGGTTTTATTGTCGTTTGTTGCTGCTTATTTTCTTGGAAATAAAAAAAAATAAAAAAAAAAATCCCAACAACTGAAACTGCCTAGTTGAGAACGCACAGTATTGTATTATTTTATTGTGCTTATAAAGTAGTGTAGAACTAAATTGCACTGAATGTATAGTTATCTATTTGTCTTGACTTATCTGTTTATGCAACATGCTCGAAAGGAACAAAAAAAATCGTCATTTGTTTTATGTAAAAGCATAGTTCTGCGTGTTCAAACTCTGAATGTAGCAATTACCGCCAGAAAAAAAAAAAAAGAAAGAAAAAGAAAAAAAAAACATTTCTGGACACCGTGGATTTGTATTGTATACGTGAGACATTACGTAAATAATAATAATTATAATAATAATGATAATAATAAAAGATTTTAAAAGGACTGCGTTGCCTACAGTGCTACGTCTCTATTTAAAAGCAACCACACGTACACATCCCTCAGAGTGGGCTCTGACTAATATTTCATCCTTCAATTCGTCTTTGGCACGTTTGGAAAAACCAAAGCTCATCTTGATTTGGGAGGAAATCGAAATATTTTGGCTCTGCTGCCAGCAGCGGAGGTGGCTCGGGCAAGGGGGAGGATTCCCCCTCCTGCATCCCTGGCCGGGAATTTCACTGCTGCGACGGCAAAACCTCATTAAAAGCGGCGATGTTGTTGCTAATTGTCTGCCTGAAACTGTAGGTCCGCCAAAAAAAACAAAAAGAATAAAATCAAAGATTGCAATGATTCCAGCACTGTTGAGTCCTTGTTTGCTTTAAGAAAGGCTTCTTTGTGGGGTGACACGGGGGGAGATAAAGCGTATGAAAGGGGTGCTGGTGGATTTTTACTTCTCCCAGCCATCTGAAAGGTCTGGGAAATGCAAAACCCTGTCCAGAAAAACCCTCTCCTTGCTCGGACAGGAGAATCTGTTTCTCCCCCCTCCCCCCCCACACCCCCCCCCTTCATTCCTGGATTCAATCCCGGTGCTCGCAGGCGAGAACTGGGAGAGGCTGGAGGCAGGTGAGGTGTTCAGGGAAACCTGCAGGGCACCCGGAGGGCTTGGGGCGGCATGGTAGCGCCTTTCCCTATAGCAAAACAGCTCAAAACACGCCAAAGACATGAAGTTGGCAAGAAAGCAGTTTATTTATTTCTATTTCCCTCCCCTCAGGCTCAAAATCCGTCTTACTCTCCCCCCGGCTTCATACCTTCTTACCTATGGTCAACATCCCTAGCGTAACACATCCTTTTATGTTACTACTACTACTATTATTATAATATTTTGTTTTATTTTTTTACACTATTTTACACTATTTTATTTATCTTATTATATTCTATACTATTTTATTGTATTCTATACTATTTTATTATATTCTACTCTGTCTTCTTTCCACCAAAACCTGGCGGTGATGCCTCCAGCTCACTCTCCTACTTTTCCGATGAGAGATGAACTTCCTAAATATTTCTCTTCCCACCAGCCTCATTTTGTTCAACGAGGTCTATTGATCTCTAAAACCGGGTCTAGTTCTCTCTCTTTTTTTCTTTTTCCCCTGCTGATAAATGGACTGCATCACCCAGAGCCCAGGGATGCAGGCGTGGACGGGATGTTTACCCAGATATTGGAGATAAGGAAGCACAAGGCTCCTCACACGCAGCCTGATGCTGTGTCTGCAGGATCCTCTTGTGGGATTCAGACATTCTTAACCCAAAACCCTACCAAGCTTAAAGGATTTAAATGCCTCAGAGCCTGAAATCGCTGGACTCTACCCAGGAGGGCTGGAAATGGAGCGGGGGGTGGGGAAGAAGGAATATCAGAGTTGTGCAGGGAAAAGGACTCGAGTGGGTACCCCCACACCCACTTCTTGACCCCTTCTCCCCCTTGCAATGCCAAGGCGAAATGGAGACGGAGAGAAGCGGGGGTTAGCTAAAGTTACATCAGAGAGGTCGGATCCTGCTCGGGGGTGCCACGCGTGTGCGGATCTCCCATGGGTGCCCACTCCCGAATTGTACAAAATAACCACCTAGGCAGAATTCCAGGGCTGCAGAGCCTGGAATGTCCTCCTCAACCGGCATTAATCAAACCAGAAATAGATAAAATCCCACTAATAAGGTTTATTCTAGACTTTTCCATGTCGAGGGCAGGCGCGGAAGGTAAGTGGGTTTATTAGCCATAAACCAGAGCGGTTTATTCTAACAGAGATGTTTTAACTTGGGGAATATTTATCCAGCCTTTACAGCAAGGGATATATATATTTTTCTCTTTCTCTTGTTCTCTCTCATAGGATGGATGGGAGCTCATCCACTCCGGTGATGAAAAAATATGTTGAAATCAGTGAAAATAAAATAATTTCTGTTACGTTCCTTTAAAAAAAAAATCGCGATAAAGGCTTTGCAGAGACAAAAATCCTCTCAAACGAGTGGGGAAAGGAGAGAGAGAACTTATCAAAGTGTTTAAAAATAATAATAATAATAAAAAAGAAGCTGCATCCGCACTCTATCCATCATATTTAAATCTCCAAATCTAAGTAGTTTTATCTGAACGAACGGCATTTATCTCTCAAAAAGGTTCTGGAGTTAAATTATGGAAACTACAGTTCGTTTTGGGGTAAATGTTTATGTTCTGTAGTCAACACAAGAGAGTCGCATCTTGAGATGACATCCAGTTATTTCGGTAATCACTCCATCATTTCAAGAGAAAAAGAGAAGAGAGCATTTTATGGGGGAAAGTAATTTGAAAGGAGATTCGCTCTCTGCAAAGTGGCTTATTCAGAAATGATCATCGCTTGGGTATTACAGAAATTAGACTCATCTCCCCGCCTGGAGTAAGAAATATCGTCCTATTCCAGGCTTTTTATTAGCCAATCAAATTTCCTTTGGATCTCCATTTGTGATTTGTGAAAAATATAATTCGGCGAAAAGCTGAGTTTGAGCATATTGCTTATTTTCCCTTAATTTATTATTCTAATCACAGCCGCCGCCGCGCCGTAACGCAGCCATTAGGCGACAAAATTCGTTTAGGTTTTATACCCCGGAATGGGCACGGATGAGATTGGAGAGACAACGAATTTCTCGGGCGTTTAATGTAGTTTTTTTTTTTTGCGCGGGTGGAGGCGAGAAAGAGGGAGAGGAGGAAGATGCGCAGGGGCGGAGGTGGGGTAAACTTTGTGAACTGGACTGGGGAAAAAAAAAGCGCAATTCTGATCAATTCTGCCCCATTTTTGTTGTAACTTCTCTTATTTTTTACGCCCATCCCTCAACTCCCAGCTCCTTTATCCTTTCCGTTGGATAATATTGGGAGAGGGAAGGCGATTTTATAAAGGGGGGGTTGGAACTATGGTCCGAAATTCTAAGTAAATGTGCACCCAGGTTACTTTTCCGGATCAAAATTTCCTCTTCATGTTATGGACTTTATTATCTTGTCTGCTCCCTGGAAAAAAAAAAGGATCTCTATTGTGCTCGGGAAGCTGTTGTCGTCGTGGTTTCTCCCCCCTCCACTCCTCCGCCTCGTAACTTTTAACTACCTGTTATAAAATTTATTGGTGGTTTGTAAAGTGAATAAAGTAATTTCCCTTCCATCCGGTTGTATTACAACCTTTGTGTTGTTTGGGCAGACAGACACGCAGCCAAGGGGAGGCAAAATAAATAAATCCAAGGGGTAGGGAGCGAGAACCCCCTCTCTTCCCCCCCACCCCCCCCTTTTTTTTTTTACATTTTCCCTAATTAAAATGAAATTAAGGTGCAAATGCAAAAAGATGCTGTGCCTGGAAATGTGCGAGAACAGAGGGAAATGAGTCAAAAATATGGAAATATGGCTCCGTAATTTTTCTGGCCGCAGGAGCACGGTGCGTGCCTTCCCCAGGAGCTGGAATTTGGGATTGGGGGCTGGGAAAAAAAATGTATATGTGTCTTTCCATAAGGGAAAGAGGAGCAGAAATGCAGGGGTTTAGTGTGGGGGAGCAGGCTGGACTATGCGGTTGCATCTTTACACTGACTGTGGTTGCGCGGTGCAGGCCTCGACACGGCGGAAAAATGCCGCTCCCACTCCCAAATCCGTAATTCCCAGTCCTCTACACGGCTCCCCCCGGGTTGTGAAAAAAAAAATGAATGGGAAATTAAAGAATAAAACAAAAAAGAAATCATAATTCCGCCTTTTAACCCCGACACCGTGGCATGGTAAAAAAAAGGTTGCGGGGAAGTAACAGAGGAAGAAATAGATTTGAGTGCCATAAAATCTAGTTTGTGGGGGTCTCACCCGAAAATCTGAAAGCTGGGTGGGGTTAGAGAATTTTTGCAAATGGGGTGAAAGAGTTTTTGGGTCAATAACCACCGCTCCGGCTCAAGTTTTGGGGGTATTTCGGTCAGTTCCAGGTGCTCCCGAGGGCTCTCGGGGCTCTGCGGGTTGCGCGGGACTGGGTGAGATGGGGATTTTTTGCGGGGAGGAAGGTGGGAAGGGTAATTTTTAGTCCTGGGAAGATTTTCTTTGTGGCAGACACACCCTTGGCAGAGAGAAGAGGGTAGAAATAGCAATTTGCATTATTTTCTTCCCTTGATTTTTAACTAAATGCTTTTATAATTCACCTCCCATTGTTATTTAAAGGACTTAATTTCAAATTCAATGTGCTCCATTTTTTTCTTCACTGTCCTCGATGTTTTCCTATAGCCCCCCCCTTCCCGCAATTAATTAATTACCAACACGGAGATTAATAACGCTCAGCGCTAAAGGCCAAAGCTCCTTAGTTTAAAAAAATGCTGAGAATTGACCGATTAATAATCATCAAATTAAACGGAATCTATCTTTGAAAGGAACAAAAAAATTAAGTATGGACCCTGCATTGTATTAACGCGATGGCTTAAAGGATAAAAAAGGGGGGGGTGGACGGGAAAGAGGGGGGGGAAATGCAAATATTAGAGGAGAATTGTATAAACATGGCGACAGAGGAGAGCATTTGCACTCGTCACAAAAAAATGCAACGCATTCCTGGTTGTTTGCAGAAAATTTACAGCTGAGCAATAAAAGTTTACGACTGAATCACAAGTTGGATTGGCCACAGGAAGTCATGTGGACTCCATCCATGAACGTGAACTTTTTATTGTGGTTTCTCTTATGACTCTTTCGCAGTAGTCTTGCCTTTAACAGTCCAAGCAGTGCCAGGGGTAGGATGGTATTTTTCCCCCCCTTAATTATTAGCGTGATGATGATGATGATTTTTTTTTTTCGCGCTTTAAAAAAAAACCTCAATTTTTTTTTTACCCCCCCTCCCCTCGTCTCCTTGGGGTTGGAATTCTTGGTTGCTTTGGGCATTTTGGCATTAATGAGTTTACTGCTGCGTCTGGTTGCCGCCTCCTATTCCCCACCCCTAGGGGCAAAACGCAATGCATTTCCTTTGCAGGATGCGATGATGAGGGGGCACAACCAGTTGTAAATACCTTTTTTTTTTTTTTTTTTTAAGCCCAAAAATACAACCCTAGAGAGAGACAGATTCCTCGTTCAGCTTTCCCCATGCCCAGCCAGAGAAGAATTGTTTTGCTTTTGTTTCCATCTTGGGGTTTTTTTTCCCTCTTTTTTTTTTTTTTTTTAATGTTTCTGTGGAGCTGAGCTGCAGCGTCAGTGGATCAGAAAGAGGGAGAGACAGAGAAAAAAGTGGGAGAGAGGGAGAGGGGGAGACAGGAGCCTCTGGTAAGTGTTCCCTTATTGGTTAAAATGTGTAACTAATGATCCATAGCCCGGGTGTTAAGGATAATGATGCATCGTTGTGCGAGCGAGGGGTGTAGCTTGGATATGAGAGAAAGCTGCTGCGGGGAGGCAGAAATGCAGTTAATTCGGGGGGGAGAGAAAAAAAAACAGGGATTTGCTGTTGCTGATGTCATATTTGGGGTGCGGGGAAGGGGGGTCGGAGGGCGCGGGGGGGTGGGGGGTCGATGTTGGGGGGTGGGAGCGCGTTGGAGGGAGAGGGGAGGAAAGGAAAAAAAATAGAAATGCGTCTGGATGGGGAAAATAATCCTAACTTTTCCTTTAAAAATAAATAAATAAGCGGGGGGGGGGGGGGGGGGGGGGGAAGCGCATGCGCGGAGGGGCTGGACTCTTGCAGCGCGGGTGGGGCGGCCGGGGGCTGCCGACAGGGCCATATTTAATGAGCTTGGCTGCTAATTGTGTGTGCGGGGCCTGGCCTTGTACGCTCAGGCTCCCCCCCAAGAGCCCCTGGCCCGCATTTCTTCCGCGGGGCTAGCGTTCCCCCCCACCCCCCCCCGCCCCGCCAGCAATCTCCGCCGCAATAATTAATATTAAGTGCGAGCTGATTAACAATCAACTTTTTGCATCCCAAGGGCTCCCCTTTGAGTCGCTTTTTGCAACTGGGCTGTGTGTGTAAATTTCTCTGGGAAAGGGGTTTTCATTGAATTCTATTGAATTTTATGGAATTCTATTGTATTTTATGGAATTTTACAGAAACCTACTGTGTTTTATGGAATTTTATGAAATTCTATTGTATTTTATGGAATTTTATGGAATTCTATTGTATTTTATGGAATTACATTGAATTTTATGGAATTTCCTCCCCCCCCCCCAGGCCCCGCAAAGCACCAATAGAACCAAGCTTGACGTCGTAAAAATTAACAGTTATTACTTCCAGGAACGCTGTGGTTTTCCTGCGAAGCGGTTAATGCGGTGTTGGCTTTTCCCTTGGATTTGCATGCGAGTCCCGCCCCTTTCCCCTTATTTTTATTATTATTGTTATCATTATTGTTCTTTCCCCCCCCCTTTCCTGCAGCAACTTTAATTCAGGTTTAACGGGTGAGATTGAAATCCAGCCTGACCCTTCCCCTCCCCATCCACCTTTCCCTCCACCTCCCTTCCTCCCGCCCATCCGAATTATCCATCTCCCTCTCTATAGCGCTCCGTGTAAAGATACATATATATTATATTATATATATTTAATAATTTATTCAATGTAGTGATTTCATTTCTTCTCGATGTTGCATTTCTCGATAAATCCTCTGGATTTAAATAATAAGAAAAATAACGAGGGTGCGCGGGAGCAGGGATTTGCTGCTGGGGGTGCCAGGCTGAGCATTTTTGGGGCTGGATGAGCACTTATGGGGCTGGATGTGCACATATAGGACTGTGTGTCCTCATCTCTAGGGGCGGACATTAAATAAACCCCGTGGGGGAGGGGTGGCAAAGGCGAATTACGCATTTTTCTACCTTACTGTAAGAGATTTTGGGGGGATTCTCCCAGTGTGTGTCCAGCGGGACTGTCAAGGGGGGGCAATGGGAGGGCTGGGGGGGGTGTATTTCCTTCAGCTTTGCAGCTTTTTGGTTGGCGATGGTGTTGCCTTTCTGGTGGTTTGTAAGTAAAAAAAAAAGGCCTCCTCGATTTCAATTTTCAGGGCACGCAGGCAGAAGTTAATTAGCAAAGCGGGTTGTGAAGTTTTGAGATGGTTTCTGATGTTAAATTTAATTAAGGGTGAAAATAAAAAAAAAAGAGATGGAAGGGAAAAAAAAAAAAGGATTCTCCAAAGTTATCTTCCCTTTTCTTTTGAGAAATCTGGGAATTACCAGTGGAACAAACCCTGCAAAATGGATTTTAGTCCGGATTTGCAGCTTCAGAGAACACACGCCGTTCCCTCCATGATTTTTATTTTCCAAGCATGAGATAAATAAAGGATTCGGGGGGTTGGGAATGAAGGAAAGAGACGGTTTTGCCTTCGTTTTGTTCGCTGGGAAAATGTTGTATGGAGGCTCTGCCTGTATCGCGGCCAGTCGTAAAGACATTTTATGAGCAAACAATGAGTGTTTATTGGAACCACATGATTACAGAAATGGGATCTTTTATTGTTTTCTGACTGAAATCCGTCTGCTCTCCTTCCCCGAGCCCAGCTCCCCGCTCCTGGGATGCTCCCACCCATTTAACATCCCTCGGCCAGGCCTGGAAGCCCCAAAACAACTCAAATATATTGATTTTATCCTTTCACTTGACGTATCGCCGTCCTTCAGACACTCGCGAGGCTGAGAAACATTTTTAGGACGTAGAGCTGGAATAACGGGATGATTTATATTCTCCGAGATGTTTATATATATATATATATCTTAGCCTAAACCAGAGGAAATAAATTGTTGCTTTTATCAGGGATTATAGGAAAATCGCTTTGTGTTATTAACAGGGACTTGAAGGAAAAAATAGAGTATATAAAGAAATATAAATAGTTTTTCTTCGACTGTCGGTGAAGGAAAAAAATCAAATCAGGATCCTACATATTTTTTAATGGAGATTCTGCTGTCCCGAATGCGTCCTAATGTATTTTTGGGGCGGTTTATCCCGGTGTTGAGAAGCAACCCGTTGGCGGAGGAAATGGTGTAAATACAATCTGTGCAACACGAGGAATCCACATTTTATTTGGATGCGTACACATTTCGCACATCCATACCCGGCCAGAAACCCCCTTCGAGGCGTGGGCGTTAATCTCATCTCTATAAAAGCGCGTTACAATCAAATATCTATAAATACAGGGCGGGGGTGGGGGTGGTTTTGCCAAATCCGTGTGTTGTAAAAGCCTGGAAAAACCTCTAACTACAAAGAAGTGATCAGAAAAAGGCGATTTCTCAGCTTGTCGTGTGATGGAATTTCGGTTTGTGGAACGACTTAACCAAAGCCACTATAAATAATATAGAATATTATGTACATGGAGAGAGGCAACTGGCACCGGTGCAAGCAGTGAAAGTGGTGATGCTGGGATCGATTTGCGATGGGAATTGGTATTTTTGGAGTCGTTTCCCCAATCAATGTGATTTTTCAGGGCTGTATTTCTACCCGGAGCTTTGTGCCGCAGAGGGGATTTAGTTGTGTGTTTGTTTTTTTTTTTTAAATCCGAGGGATTAATTTGCGGAGCTCGGCGTGTGGGGAAGAAAAAGCGAGGGGAGATTAAAAAATTGGTCATAGAGGGGGAAATGTACTTTGGGAAGGGATCGTGCGTAACATCGGGGGATCGAGAGGGTTATTTTTGGAGGAGATACTTGGAAATCTTGTTACTATTGTTGGCGGGGGGTGGGGGGGTGGGGGGGTGTCTGTGTGTTAATCCTGCAGCTCGCCCTCTCCAGGAAAAAAAAAAGCGGGGGGGGAGGGAAAAAGCAGGAGAGGAAAAGAAGGAGAAATGGGGGGGAGAGGAGGAAAAGGAGAGAGAAAAAAAAAAAGAGAGAAAAGGAGAGGAGAAAAAAGGACAAAAAAAAAAGGGAGAGGAGGAGAAAAAGGAGAAAAAAAGGAGAGAAGGAGAAAAAGAGGAGAAAAAAAGCGCGCTATTTTCTGTGCTGATCTTTGGGGTCAGGGCTAAAATAAAAACAAAATCAAAAAAAAATAAGGCCTTTTTCCACTGGATTTGGGAGACAGCGAGGAGCTGAAGGGTGGGTTCAAGATTTGGGCGATAATGCGATGAAATCAGGGTAGAAGTACCTCAAAATCGGAAGAGGGATTTTTTTACCGGGGGAGGGGGGGACAGTGTAACCTCCAACCCTGAGAGGGGAGGAAGATGAAGATGCTGAGGACGAGAAAGGCGAAAAGCAACCCCGTCTCCCCCCCTCCCCTTTCCTCCCCAGACACAAACACAATAAAAGGCCGAAATGCCCGAAATTGCGGTGTCTGGACACAGTCTGCAGGGGGGAGGCTGCTCGGGTCGCCTTTGTCGCATTGGGGACACACCTTGCTGTAAAAGTCTTTGTCCCCAGACTAAAGACCCCGCGTTTCAATGGGGGGCGGGGAGGTGGAAAATAAAAACGGGATGGGGGGGGAGACGGAAGAGACTGGAAGCAAGGTGGAAAAAAAAAAAAGAAAAAATACAAAAAAAAACCCACAACAAAAAAAAAACCTCCTAGCCCCCCCAAATCACCCGCCAGACAAGGTCCAAGGGGTGCAGAAGGAAGGGGAAGTTGTGCCACAGGTGGGGTCCCCCCGTCCTTTTTCCCCCCTTCCCCCCGTTCCCCCCCTTCTCCGAGTGTTTAAATTTCTGCCTTTTTTGTTTACTTGTTTTGTATGCTGCCACCAAGTGACCGAAACTTGCATTTTTTTTTATTTTTTTTTTTTTTCGATTTTGGGCCTTCTCCCCTCCTGTGTCTGCGTGTGTAGTTGCGGAGCTGGGGACAGTGTAAGGACCACCCCCCCACAAGACTGGGAAAGGGCGCAAAGCCCCGCAAAACCTTCTTCTGCCATCAAAAAAAAAAAAAAAAATCACTTTACAAAGCAGTTTTAACTCCTTTAACATCTTGGAGTACGCCCCCCCCCCCCCCCCCCCCCCCAGACCTCTCTGCATCCATAAACTTCCCCAACTTTCCAAAGCCATTTCAAACGCCACCCTTCCACTTTCTGCTCATCCAAGGCATCATCCAAGGCAGTTTTGGTGTTGGAATTTGGGTCTTTTTAGTCCTTTCGTTCCGTATTCCTGGGATTTAAATCATCCCAATGTACGTGAAGTCATAAAAATAGATAAGAATGTCAACTCAGGAACGGTATTTCCCCCCTGAAAATATGAGTGTATTTAAGCAAATCCTGAAATATTAAATTGTTGCTCGATTAAAGACGATGTCAATGTATAAATTTCACAAAGCACTCAAGAGGTTGTCTCCAAATATATAGTTTAATTCTGCCTAAGTGATCGCCTCTAAAAAAAAACATCATTAAGGCAACTATTATTGTTTCCTGAATTATTATTTTTTATCCGAGCCACCTATGATTAAATTTCTGCCTTAGGATCTGCAAAGAATAAAGGAGAAAACTGCCTATAGTTAATGACAACAATTTTTCACTCCTGAGTTATCCTTGCAGAACGTAATCACATCCCAGTCCTGTTTTATTTTGAATCCCCATACCCAGTATATGCGATCGCACCTCAACACATAGGAACACACGGGTACACGCAGGGATGCAGCAAAAAGCTCTCTTTTTATCATTTTCCACTGCAAAGTCTTGCCCATGACGTCATGAGCTCCACTGTCACTTTTTGCCTCTTTTAATCTTAGGGATTTTAGGAAACAGCTCCACTCCATCATGAAAAAAGACTCAAATTTAAAACAACAACAATAATGTTTATTATTATTATTTATTATTATTATTTATTATTATTTATTATTATTGTTCATTATTCATAATAATATGTATTGTAATAATTGAAAGTTTAAAGGCAGAATTATTTTTGTTTCTCAGGAAAATTGCTACCTGAGCAAGTTTACCTTGGTTTTAAGACAAAAAAAAAAAGCTGCTTTCCTGGATCCAGCAAAATTAAACTCCCCCATTTATCCACACTTTTAGCCAAGGAGCCACCGGGAATGTTTCCGCAGCCGCCAGAAACCTCCTTATAAACAAAGCCCCACTCGGCGATTTTACATCCTTTAAAATATTAGGGTGTTTTCTTTCTTTTCTCTCGCTTCTTTTTTTGTTTTTTTTTTCACCTTCCCAGTGCTGCTGAGATTAATTCCGCAGTGCATTTAATCACCAAATTAAATCAAACCGAGGCGAAATTGTAGGGCAGGGGGGTTTCTCCCCTGGATTTTTTTTTCACGCTGATAACTTTTTTTTTTTTTTGCAACGTGGTTACTTTGGAATTTAAGACCCAGCGAAGTTTCCGCGGGGAGATTTCGGTGCTGCCTTCTTTTGTTGGGCTGAGATTCGCCAATAAATCTGGGAAGGAGAAAAAAATAATGAAATAAATCACAGCACACCCCTTCTTTAAAAAGAATATTTAAGAATTTAAAAAGCCTTATCCTATTGCAATATTAAAAAAAAATCAACACACGCTTTAAAAAACCGCTTAAAAATCAAAATAAACGCTTCAAAGTGTCAGTGTCAGAAAGTCCGAGCCTCGGCAGGGATAAATTTCAGAAGCAGGAGCAGATTAATTCCTCTTCCCCACACACCTCCCGGGTTCCTGGTTCGCAGACGTGTTTTGACAATTGCCAGAATTCTCTCTCTCCTTTTTTTTTCTCCCCTTTCCAACCCTTGTAAATGTGTGGAGCGCCTGTGAAGTTTTGCAAGAGAGAAAAACGTTCTCCCACCGCCACGTTATTATTATTACATATATTAATTCTTTTCCCTCTCTGAGCGTTGCAACTTGAAGGGACCCGCCCTGAACTTTGGGGTGCACTTCCCTAAAGTGAGAATAAAATAATGAAATAAAGATAAGCAGAACACGTTTAAGGCCATTTCCCTTCCACTAACAAAAAAAAAAAAAATCAGCAGGAAAAATCAAAGAAATAACTCGTTTGGACAACTACGGGCGAGGCACCGGGTGGGAAATGCTCTTCTTTATTCACTAGGGCAAAAAAAATAGGGTTTGCTTGTAAAAAAACTAGGAGAAAAGGCGCTGGTTGTATTTTTTTCAGCCCCTCTTCTTGGGAAGATATGGAGGGGAAATGGGTGTTTTCGCTAATTATGCTTTTGGTGCAAAGAATGCCTTTTAATTAGGAAATAAAACTCCCGAATAGGCCAAACGCGGTGTCTGCAGTGCCGGAATAAAACTTTAAACACTCTCTGAAGCTCGGGATAGAGTGTTGAGGGGCAAGGAGAGATTTAATCTCCCTTTTCTTTTCTTTTTTTTTTTTTTTTTTTTTAATGTTTAATTAAGAGCTGTCCAGACTATGACTCCGAGGTTGCTAATTACAGAGATAGAGATGGCTCCAAAACAATGCAAGCCATTCCAGGCTGGGGAGAGGTAAATAAACTCCACATAAACCTCTAGGAGTTTGGGGTTATTCTGTTGCCCCCCTTTTTTTTAGGGCGCTTATCCCTGTTTTATTTTCATTATTAATTTTTTTAAGCGTTATTTACAGCAAACAAAAAAGCAATATTTGACTAGGAAAAGCCTGTTATAAAGAGCAGAAATAAATTTCCAGCGCAAGCCCCAAATAAATAATTAGGGCTCACGTGTGCCATAAATGTCAAGTTAAAAAAAAGGCCGGGGGGGGGGGGGGGAGAGGAAAGAAGGCAGAGATCCCAGATAGAGGTGAAATCAGATTAAATAAAAAGGCTTTTAATGGCATCACTTGTGTTTACTTCTAAGAGCTTCGGGTGTATGGTATACGTTGGTACCTTTAGGTGTGGGTATTTGTGGGGGACAAACACAAATCTAAGGGTGCTCCCGTCTTGTGCATCCCCAACCAGACCATTTTCTTGCAGCACTTTGCAGAAAAACGGCCTTACTCCGCTCGAATAATTGTAATTTTTAATTGGGGGGAGGGGGGGGGGGCGCACATCAGCTCCTTATCCCAAGCGGGAGGGGGATTTTCCACCACGCCCCCCGACCACGACAGGAGTGGAGAAAAGGGGGGGAGGGAGCCCCACCCTTTGCCCCACGTTGGGATCAGCCTCGAGTGGGCAACGTGGCTTTAAAGAAAAGAGAAAATATAAAACACACCACCACCACCCCCTTCCCCAAATCCAGTGCTGGGCAGCAGCTCCCTGCCAGTAGCGGGGTCCGAGGGAGAGGGGGGGCGGCGGGGTGGGGGGGACACACCGATTTGGATTTGTTTCCTTCCAGTAATTACTGAGAGATAGAAAACACATGTGTTGGGATTGCATTTTTTAAGAAGCCCTTTACCCCCCCCCCCCCCCCAAACCAGTTCATCAATTCGCTAATTACAGTTGGGGGGGGGGGGGGGGGAGGAAATCTCCCGACACATGTTTTTTTCTTCCTTTCCCCCCCCCCTTCCTCCCCCCGCCCCCCGCTTCTCTCTGTGAGCATCCGTGGGAGGGGGGGGGGGGGGGGGGGGGGGGGAATAGGGGGAGAATATAGCTTATGAGTGGTGAATGTTATTTCAGATTTCTATGGGCTCTTTTCTTTTCTGGAACAAAGAGCAACTCCTATTAAAGAGCCACTCGAAGACTTGTCTATATTTCGACTGCTGTGTCGCACTTTTAATAAAACATCTGTTCTTGCTTCTTGCTGATGAGTTTACATAATTGTTTGCAGACCAATTTAACCAGAAAAGCGCCCCACATATTCCCTCTCCATGTTTTCAAGGGGGGTGGGTGAGAAAATAAATACCTTTTTGGTAGTGACATATCTGGCTTAAATACTTTCCAGAAATCCCCAAACTGCTAGAAAATATCAAGGGGAGGTGGGAAAAAAAATATATATCCAGTGTGTTCAAAACGTGAGGTTGAGGAATTGCAGTGAGTAAACCCCACTTTAATGATGCCTCATTTGTATTTGCAGGAGCTTTTGGGGTGGTTGTGCTCTATTTTATTTTTTATCACCCCCTCCTCTTTCCCTGCCTTTTCTGCCCAGAAACCTGGGTTTTAATGTGGGGAGAGGATTCTATTTTAAGTTTCTTTACGGCAGCTGGTTTCTGTTCACTATAAATCGACCAGACTTTTAAGACTTGCCCTCTGTTTAGAGAAGTAATAAAACACTTAACTTTCTCGGCTCCTAGTCACACGGTTATCACACAGGTCTCGATACCACATCCCCCAGCACCTATACAACAACAACAACAAAAATACAAAGGAGGGGGAAGGAGAACAAAATAATAATAATAAAGTCATAATTAAAAAAAAAAAGAAAAAAGAAAAAAACCACCCCCCTAGAAGGAGCCTTTCCAGAAACTCTTCCAAACTTTGGGAAGGCTGGCAGGGGTGTAAATGCCCTTGCATAGGTGCAGCTTCCCCCATCAGGCTGCCCCAATTAAATGTCCGACCCTATCCCGCTGCAGCTACTTTTAATTTAGTCGCCAAACTACAAGGTAAGAAACCTACGCTTAGGGACTGCAGAGCTCTCGTTCCTCCATCTCTGCCTCCAAGTCCATTTCTGGGACCTACGCAACAGTTTAGTCTCTCTCGCCTGGGCAGTGGTGGTTCCCAAAGTGACCCTGCCTTGGGAAGACCGGGCTGCAGGAAAGATGTACCCATAGATAATAATAATATTTACAACACATCCCTGGCTCTCCAGATCCAACCAATGCCTCCGACTGGGGCTTCCACAGCAGAATACAGGAAAAAAAAAAAAAAAATACCCCAACTAATCGCATTTCTTTCCTACTTTCTTTATTTTCGCCTCTTTCTTTGATTCCAGCAATATCCATGCAGGTTGTGAGGAAACGAAAGGCAACTGAAGTTGGCTTTTTTTTGGGGGGGGAAACAGGCTGTAAATCTGCCCCTTGTGTCTGAGCCTTGCGTCTCCAGGGTGGCTCCAAGCTGGGCAGTTCTAGGTGGGTCCCGGCCGCATTCCCGGACCATCCCTAAGATGGTGCCCACTTCCAGCCACCTCCTTTTTGGTGGGAAACTTTATTTTTTCGCCTAGTGACACTCAGGGGAAGCCTGAACGTTATAGAAGATGAATACACGAGCTTTTTTTTGTCAGTTGTAGTCTCGTTTATGGTTTTATTGCTACCATTGATTACTTTGCTTTGTTACACAGAGGAAAAAGAGCATAAAATCCGGTGGCATCCGGGTTCCTGTTATAGCTGGGGAAAAAAATATACACACAGCCCCCAACACTTCTTTGTCAGCTAAAATCTTTTAGGGACATATCGCTAAAAAAAAAAAAGGAAAATAAGTGTAGTGATGGAGAGTAATGCAAACAAATACTCTTAGTTTTGAATTTGAGGGTGCACTCACAAACCTTACTCTCCCCATCTCCCCACACCCTCAAATTTAAAATAAAAACGTGGACACGATGGAGGTTAAAACACACACACACAAACAACCAACACAACAAACCACACAGAGGAGGCCAGGGTTTCCCTGCCATAATTGAATTTTTAAATAGCAAGCCACCAGAATGATAAAGATACCTCGCAATATTTACAGATCAGCAGGTATGTTTTACATTTAAGGGGCAATTTATGGCTCTAGATTGAAATTAAAATTAGATTAGCTGTCTTCATTTCAATTAGTTCTAGGTGCAATCTAGCCACAGAAGATAGAATATAATCCCCCCCTTTCGTCTGACTAAATATTTGCAATAGAACTTTCCCCATCAGTTGTAAATATCTGCAACCATAAATCGCTACAAACCCAAACACGAGGTTGCGTCCCCAGCCCAGACTCCACAGTGCAATTACAAATCCTCTTTTTTTTCCTCCCCCCCCCCCCCCCCGCCTTGTTATTGTTGTTGAAACGTAAATATCCTCCAGCATTGAAAATGAACAAGGGAAAGGTTTGAGGGGAGAAATGTCAAACTAGAGGAGAAATCCAACTTCCAGACTAACGTGAGTTTGCAAGGTTGGGTGTTGCTTTCCTGGATGGCTTTTTTTTTCCTTCCCCTCCCAGGACCTACTTTGGGAAGGCTCTGAACCACGTTATCAATTCAGAAGTCGCCATGTTTTCCCCCCTCTCTTTATGTCATATTTTCTCATCAGGAACACAACCATTTGATTCCATAATATTGACCAATGCTACACGAGAACAAGAAGAAGGGAGGAAAAAAAAAAAAAAAAAGAAAGAAAAGGAGGGTAATTTATGGCTTAATATTCTGTGGACATCTGAGATTTATTACTGTGAATTCTGAGCTATTTTATTACAAGATATTAAGCAAACATTTCTTTAAAAAGCACACAACACCCACAACAAGGCACATCATGCACAGAGACACAGACGGTGCTGCCAAGCGTCAGCAGAAAAGGGGGGTGAGAGTTGGGGCGGGGAGGGGGGGGGAGGAAAAGTTAAGCCTGGCTTAGGAAATTTGTGCCCCCCCCCTCCCCTGCAGCCCAGATGGCCCCCCCCCCCCCCCTTTCCCCTCTCAAACAGAACCCCAACCCCTGGTCTGCGGCAGCCCTCCCCATCCCCACCGCATCCTCCCCATCCCCCGGCACCCCGGGGGTACTGGGGGGGTTTTGGGGGTGCAGGACTTACTTTCCATGCCCACTTAGTTTCAACTAGGGAATCAACAGAAGCAAAAGCAATTTTTTCCCTTTTTGACACCCGCCTCCCCATTGGCTCCCCCCGGGTCAGCTGACTTTGTCATTTTGTCTGTCCTGGAGCAGAGCCTTCCCTATAACAATCTAGTTCAGACTACAAACTGGAGACAGAAATAAATATTAAAGAAATCACACAGCCAGGTATAGAGGACGATATGAATTCCTATTTTACAAACCCATCTTTATCCTGCCATCTAACCAGTGGCCAAGAGGTGCTTCCCAACGTAGCCCTCAATTCAACTGCCTATGACCCTGTCAGGCATTTTTCTACTTATGGAGCAGCCGTTGCTCAAAATCGGATTTATTCTTCTCCTTTTTATTCACCGCAAGATAATGTTGTGTTTAGCTCCAGCCGAGGACCTTATGACTATGGATCTAATGCTTTTTACCAAGAAAAAGACATGCTTTCTAGCTGCAGGCAAAATTCTATGGGACATAATACACAGACATCAATCGCACAGGATTTTACCAGTGACCAAAACAGGAACACTTCGCAAGAACAAAAAACTAGCATTCAAATATACCCATGGATGCAGCGTATGAACTCCCACAGTGGTAAGTTTTACAGCTCGGAGATATAAATTAAATAAACTGAACCATCTTTACGACCTTCTCCCTAGCAGAACAGGCTGAGCGACTTTTTATGGCCCCATAAAAACAATAATATAGCTCCTTCACAGTTGCAGCTACAGGCCTTTTATTTGTTAAGTTGTTGCAAGCAAATATGGCTTGTTATGCTCTTTCTAATTAAAAGACTTCGAGAGTGTAAAATATCCATAATAAAGTGCAGCGAGCTCTGCTCGGGAGTTAAGCACAAAATATTACTGGGGTGAACATAAGTTTTAATGATGGGTGCGGGGAGTGCGGTAGGTTCCCCGCACCAAGAGGGGCCGGGGAGCTCCCCTTTCTCCCCCCACTCTACTCCCCCAAATCTTCCAATTGGCAAAAATAATGTGGGAAAAAAAAAAAAGTATATGTATGGGAGCAGCATCCCGGGAGAAAATTTAATCCAAAATTAGATATATTTGGGGTGTTTTTTTTAAAGGGGGGTTGTGCTGGGATGGGGGGAGGAGCAGGGCGGGCGCGGGGCTGCGCGGGGGCGGAGGGGGCTGCGCGGGTGCGGATGTCGCGTTCTTCCCCACCCCCCCCACCCTTCCCTTCTTTTTCCTCTTGTCCGTGTTCTCCCGAGCTGACGATTTTTAGTCTGTTTTGTCTCGGCATCCCTAGGAGTGGGCTACGGGGCCGACCGCCGGCGGGGCCGCCAGATTTATTCCCGTTACCAAACCTTGGAGCTGGAGAAGGAATTTCACTTCAACCGGTACCTGACCCGGCGGAGGCGGATCGAGATCGCCAACGCTCTCTGCCTGACGGAGCGGCAGATCAAAATCTGGTTCCAAAACCGAAGAATGAAATGGAAAAAAGAGAGTAATTTGAGTTCGACCCTCTCTGGGGCCGGGGGGGGAGCGGCCGCCGCCGCTGCCGACAGCTTGGCCAAGGAGGAGAAGCGGGAAGAGACAGAGGAGGAGAAGCAGAAGGAGTGAAGAAGTGACAGCTCGGTTGCCGGACGCCCCCCTCCCTTCCCGACCCCCCCTCACCCCGTATTTATCACTGGCACAATGTTTGGCTACGTTAAAAAATTAGTAATTAAGAAAATAATAATAATAATAATTGAGGGGAGGGGTGTTAAAAAATAAGGTTTAATGTGGAAAGACACCCCCTTCTCACCGCTACACAGTCCCCCCCCCAGCTCTCCCCCTCCCCGCACACGCACCCCGCCATCGCCTATTTATCTCACTAGGGATAAGACTGTTTCAAAGCCGCACACTCTCCCCCCTCCCCTCCCAAAAAAATGGGCACCCACCCTCCGCTGTGCCGGGCCGGGCTCTGCCCGGCCGCTTCTCCTCCCCTCCCAGCCAGAGCAATCCTTCCCCCCCAGTGGAAAAACCCAATTTCCCTGAAAAAAACTCCTTCCACCTAAATATAGCATTTCCAAGAGCATCCTCCTTGTATTTAAGCAGATACCTGGGCTCATCACTGCATACTACAAACTGTGACAGTTTCTGTGTGAATATTTTTAACTGTGTTTGTGGTACCTGTATTTATATTTATGTTTAGCACTGTAATGTTCCACGGTATAAAGTGAATGGAGTTCTATAGCAGTAGAAAAGGTCAAAAAAATGATAAAAAAAAAATCTTGTGTTACACCCTCTCATGTATAAAGGTCATGTCCAGAGGACTATGTTGAGTATTTAATAAAAACTGAATATTATTTTTAAAGTTTATAGAATGGCCTCTGAGCTTCAGTTGAAACCCTTCGTGGTGATAACAGCCTGTTTAGAGAGTTCACTTATCTTCTGTGTGTTGTTCCTGAAAAAAAAAAAATCAGCTCCCTCTCTCCTCTTTCTCCCTCCTCCGTACCTCTCTCATTCAAGAGTATTCAAAAAAAAAAAAAAAAAAGGAGGGGGGGATTACATTTTGCTTTGTCTCCTTGAATGAGTCTTGTTACTGTATTGTTCGGTGGCATCAGGAATCTATGCCATACCTCTCGCTTCATGATTAAAAATGGATTTCCAAAGTTCAAAACAGTATATATTTCTTATTGCACCCTCCTTAGTCAAACACCAGGTCAAAGGTTTGGCTTCTTTTTATTCTTATTTTGATTTAATTTCAGCTCTGCACAGCTGAGAATCCTCCAGCTCTGTGTAAGGACCTACACACCCACCCCCCTCCCCTGACTGATTTCCACCCAATAAACCTTTCCAGGGAGGGTGGGGGAGTCATTTTATTCAGAAACTCATCCTTAGGATAGGAGAAATTATGGATATAACGCTGGGAAACAAACCCTGCTACTGTGGATGGCGGATAAACCATTGCGAAGGCTGGATTGAAAAAAAGTACGCTGCGTTTTTCTCGTCTCTTTGTCACTGCTTTAATATTTGCTGGGCTGTTCAGTAGGTAGCACTTAGTCAGAGATGAGATTTCCCTGGAAGCAGCTTAATTCTCCTTCGACTTTTGTAATGAAGCAACTAGGATTTGGCGTTAAACGACCACAGCCAGGAGAAAAAAAAAAGGGGGGGGGGATTGAAAGGGGAGGAAAAAAAAAAAAAGGAGGGGGAAAGAAAATAAAAAAGCAGCCTGGGGAGTTTTTTTCTAGCCTATCCTTTACTCGTCTGTAGCCTGGAATGTGCAGGCGATTTTTACAAGGCTCAAGAAAGACGAAAAAGAAAACTAACCCACAACACCAAACTCCATATCTCACTTAAAACGAAAGAAACCAAGCAAACAGCATCAACAAGCAGGAGCCAAGAGGGTTTTGCAAGAGAGGAACGACCTGGCCGGGGAGCAGGAGGCTCCCTGTGTGCTAAAGAGGATGTTTCTCAGAAAAAAAAAAAAAAAAAAAAAAAAAAAAAAAAAAAAAGAGAAAAAAAAGCAAATCCCAACATATATCCACAACCCAACGTCTCTAATTCAGAGGAGGAAGGCGATGTGCAACACCCGGCGCATTCAAGGCTTTTCCCTGCCTGCTGAATGGAGATGGAATAGAAGGGAAAAAAAAAAAAAAAAAAAAACAAAACCGTGCTCAGGTCTGCGAGGCAAAACCCGAAAGGAGATGAGGGGGGGCGCTCAGAGCTGCCCCTCTCCCACCGCACACCCTCCTTACTCCAGAGGGATGGAAATTCAGATTTGGAGGCATTTAATTCCCTTTCGCCTTTGAGAGGGGCTGGTTTCTCCAGCGAGGAGCAGACAAGGAAGATCCAGGCTCCTGCCAGCAATAAATTGCGAGGCTGGGAGGGGGAGAAAAAAAAAGGTACCAGGAATGTAAACTTTGGCGCATTGGAGGAGCTTCCATGCGAGGAGCAGCCCCTGCATAAAACTCAGAAGGTTCCCCGACCGCCAGCGCCTTCCAAAACCTCGGAAAACAACGCTGGGAATGCGCACCCTTCCCTTCCAGCCGACAAATCTTCGCGCAATTAAAGAAATTAAAGCTGATGTGGAGGTTACGCGGTGCTGCCAGCTGCCCCTTCTGGTTGCACCCACGGAAAAGAGGAAAAAGACACCTGGTTTTATGCACCACTCATCCCCTCCGGCCCCGCAGTTGCGATTTTAGGGTGGAAGAATTAAAGTGGGCAAGTAAAGATGGAAGAAAACGCGCTGGGAAAACAGCGGAAAGGGCGCGGAGGCCGGCTGGGCTCTCCTTTCCCCCTGCGTGGAGCTGCGCAGAGGGACACGGAGGCCAGCTGGGCGCAGTCCCCACCCCTATGCCATCCTCCGCGGGGGCACGCGGAAGCCGGCTGGGGGCTGCCCACCTCCATCCTCCGCGGGTCTGCGCGGAGGGGAGCAGAGCGCCTGTACAGTGCACCCCCCTCATCCTCCAAAGATCTGCGCAGGGAGGGGTGCAGAGCTCCTGTGCAGTGCCCTTTCCCCATCCTCCGCAGGTCTGCGCGGTGTGGTGAGGTGTGGTGCATCCCCCCATCCTCCGCGGGTCTGCGATTATGGGGTGCGGTATGGTGCATCCCCCCATCCTCCGCGGGTCTGCGCGGGGGGGCGCGGATCGGCGGTGCGGTGCCGCGGGGCAGCGCTAGGTGCCGCTGCCGCCTCGCCGTCCCGCGGCGCGCTCCGCCCGCGCTCCCCCGCGCACCCCCCGCGCACCCCCCGGGCGCCTTCCGCGGGCGCCCATCAATTAACCCGCCCCGGGGTCATCAAGGCAAATTGATGAGTGGCCGGCGCCGTCACGTGACGCCACTTAAAGATCCCATATTTGGGCAGAGCGGAGAGGGGGAAAAAAGAAAGAAGAATCCCCACCTATAAATTCTGCACTTTAGGAGGAACAAAAACGCGCCCCCCCAGCCCTGAACTTCAAAGGGCCACAAATCACCCTAATCAAAGCGGTTTAAAAAAAAAAAAAAAAGAAAAAAAAAGGGGGAAAAAAGGAAGAAAAAAAGAAGAAAAAAGAAAAAAAAAGAAGAAAAAGAGGAAACAAAAAGAAAACAGAGGAAAAAGAAAAAAGGGGAGGAAAGAAGAGAAAAAAGAGGGGAAAAAAGGGGGAAACCAATCCCCCCTCCCCAAATTTTCTTTCCTCCCCCCCTTTTTACTGTTTTTTTTCCTCCCCTCCTCCGCCATGAGTTCTTACGTCGCCAATTCGTTTTATAAGCAAAGTCCCCCCGTTCCTGCCTATGCCATGCAAAGTTATGGAAATTATGGAAGTGTGCCTGAGGTTCAGTCCCCCAGGTACCGCTACGGTGGCTTGGATCTAAGCATCACCCTCCCCTCCTCCGGGGCTACCAGCTCCCTGGACATGGCTGCGACCCCCCGAGCTAACCCCGAGCGACCTTCCTGCACGGTCATGGGTTCTTCAGGGCATCCTTTAGCCAGAGATGAGCAAGCATCCCTAAATCCCGGGATTTACAGTCAGAAGAGTGCTAACACGCCGCTGGAAGAGAGATCTAAGAGCTCGGCTGAAATCAAAGCTGAGCCCGTGCAAACATCACAACAAGGAGGACCACAACTGCAGCAGCAACAACCTCCACAAATTTACCCCTGGATGACCAAACTACACATGAGCCATGGTAAAACTTTCACTTCTTGATTTTTTTTTTTGTTTCACAGGATTTTTTTTTTTCCTTGGGTTTTTATAGGCCATACGGGGCAAATAATAAAAAACCTGAGGTCGTAAATTTTACGACTAAGGCATCAATTGCTCGTAAAACTGTCCACTAAAAGGCTTAGAGGCTATATACGCCCAAATTTATGACGGCATAATTGGATCATAGAAACAAAACGTGTATAAAAGGCAATATTCCATTTTTTTGGGAAGGGGGGGTTAAAAATAACTTGAAATACACATGTTCTTGGAGGGTGAGCTTTAAAAAAAAAAGAGACACCAGGAGGGACAGCATGGTCAGATTTCCCCCCACCACCTTCGCAGGGCTGAAAGAGGGGGAAAACGTGACAAGATCTCCAAGAAAAGATATTTCCCTCCTTTGTACATTTCCTTATTGTCCGAGAGGAAACAGGTTCTGGCTCATCTACATGCGTTTGATCTGAGCTTTAGAAGGGAAAAGGGAGGGGGCTGAAGGTGTAGGGGAATGGAGGATTTCAGCCTCCTTCACTCCCTGCCTGTCTACAGCCCAAGCAAACTTCCGTGCGTTCTGGATTTGTAAGTGGGTTTTATCATTAAATAATAAAAAACTATAAAATCCACCCCAAATAACTTTGCTTTTTCATGCGGTGTCTTCCCTATACTTTTTTTTTCCTTCCCTAGAAACGGATGGGAAACGTTCCCGAACCAGCTACACCCGCTACCAAACTCTGGAACTAGAGAAAGAATTCCATTTTAACAGATACCTGACCCGGCGGAGGCGCATTGAGATTGCCAACAACCTCTGCCTGAACGAGAGACAAATCAAAATCTGGTTTCAAAACCGGAGGATGAAGTGGAAGAAAGATTCCAAGTTGAAAAGCAAAGAGGCTCTTTAGGTGGGATTGCAGGAGATGGGGGTGGTCCCTGCTTTTATTTTTTGTTGTTGTTGTTCGGGTTTTTGTTTTGTTTTGTCTTTTCCATCCTGGTGGAAGCGACCTTGAGGAAACTTTGATTTTTCGGGGTGGGGAGGAAGGGAGCTGCTGGATAGACTCTGGTCTGTACCCTCAACAATCCCTCAGACAAAGGGAATCTCTAATTAGTATGCAAAAAAAAAAAACAAACCCCGCTGTTAGCTTCAGGCAAAAATTTAGTGTCTCGCGCTTTAGGTTGTTACTAAGTGTTCTAACTTGTGCGCTTTTTTGAGAAAAAAATTACCAAGACAAAAAAAACCCCAACCAAAACTGCTTTAAAAATCCACAGTGTGGTTGGGCCGTGTCCTCTCAGCTCAAAAGATCGCAATATTCCTAGGAAAAATGAAAATGGTTCTCGTGAAAAAGGAAGAAAGAAGAAAATAAGGGGAAAAAACCCCAAAGCCAGTAAGTTTTGTGAAGTCCCAGCCTCGCTCTCTGCTCTCCCTGATGGGAGAAGGGATTGGATATGGGAAGTGCCCTGGAAAGATGCTCTGGCACCTCCGCTTTGGCTCCCTCAAGTCGGAAAGGAAAAAAATACCCCTCGCTGGGACTGGGAACTCCTTAAAATCCACTTATAAAACCCCAGAGAAAGAGGGTCCCTGGTGTCCGTTTGCGTTAGGACTCGGCTAGCATAATTTTATTATTATTTGCATATAAAAGAAATGAATAGATTTGGGCTGGGGGCGGGGGGAACACGACTGGGTTGGGGATGGGGACACCGGTTTGAGCGGCTCCTCCGAAATCTCTGAGCAGGAAAAGCGCAGCATGGGAGGTGGGGAGGGGAAAAAAAACACCTCTGGACTTAATATTATTGTGTATTTATTGTTGCGTAATTACTGTAGATTTTGCTAAATGCTAAGATATATATTAAAAAAAAGCCAAGACGAACTCCAGATTTCTACATCTCTGTCTAAATTCAGTCCATTGCAGTAACCTCTTTTATTTTCCCCCTCCACTGATGTATATTTATCAGTTTTATATATATATATGAGTTATATATATATATATCGGTATATTTATCAATTGCCGTTTCGTCTGTGAAAGGGCGAGGAAACTTCTATTTTGTTATATGGAATAAACAGTAAATAATGGCAAAGTTGGCGCGCCGGGCAGATATTTCTGTGCTTCCCCGCCTTAGAGCAGCTTTTTGCTCCTCTGTTACTCTGGCAATATCTTGATTTTTACAAATATTCTTATTCATGTGCCAAAAAAGGAGCAGATTTCAGGAGGGACGAAGGGATGCTTTAACTCAGAGTATCCTTCTCCTCCACCCTGGAAGTGGTATGGGATGATTTTCCTATTTCCCAGAGGATAAAGAAGGGAGGAAAAGGTGGGCTTTTTTCAATTGAAGATTAAGCTCTTGCTAGGCCCTGAGGAAGGTGAACTCCTCTCTGTCCCACCTTAGACTTTTTCATCTTTATTTCTCTCAGGCTTTTCATTCCAGGCTGGCAGATGGCATTTTAATAGGGATATCAGATTAAAATTGCCTTTTCTCTCTCCCTCTCCTCCCCTCCTCTTCCCTCCTCAATGTATACTCGGGATAAAATTATTTTTTTCCCCAAAATCTGGTAGCCGTTGCCTCTCGCGGTAGGTTGGGCAGCACTTGAATGTGGGAAGGAGTTTCCAGTGCTTGACTGGAAGTGGCTGGGATGGGGACTGGGGGGAGAGTCTCTGTCTGGAGAGGCGGAGGTCTCCAGGCCCTGCTGTACCCACCACCTCTTCCTCAGGCGAGCAGCCCCCAGGGAGGCTGCGGGGAAAGGGGGGGCTGCACCCCCTTTATTGGTATTAAAATACATATTATATAGTAATCCCCCATATATATAAAATAGGATATGATATGATATTGCAGGTTTAACTATACAATATACATAATTTTCTGTCTCTGCTAACGTGGAGAGGCCTAATGAAGAACACAGGGCTCTGCCCCTGGGATGGAAACACGCCTTCCAGAGGGTATCCATCCATCCTGGAGGCTCACACTTGGATCCATAGGGACTTTTCCATACCTCCAGCCATATGGCATAGGTGCCGGGCTGCGAAAACACTTCATGGCTGTTCCCTGCCTGTCTCCCCACGTGCTCCCCCTCCCCCGCCTACCAAGAGTGGGTGCAGCCCCCTCCTCTCCAGCCCCACTCGTGGGTGCTGGTAGATTTGCATAAAGCTCAACCTATCTTTTCCCAGGCTCCGCCGTGCATCCAGACACTCAGGGTGGCTCCTCCTGTGTCTTCCCAGCTATTTACAGGCGAAAACAAATGCTGAGAGAAGCCAATAAGCTCCATAAAACTTTATAGGATTTCCTTTACACATGGGAAACAAGGGAACAATTTCCTGAACCTGCAAAACAAAAGTTTCTTCCAGCAGCGGCTCTGGCTGCCCTGAGGGATTCAATTAGCAAATTGGGCTCAAATGGGGCTTTGATTTTAATCCTTATCAGTTGATTTGATGGTTTGCTATTCGTGGACGTTGAGTTCTGGTTATTTTTTGGCGAGTTGTGAGATGCAAAGATATTTAATTTCCCCGTCGTTTAACAGCCGGTGGATTAAAATCCTCTTTATTTTACCGTCTCGACTGTCATTTCCCCATCGGTTTGGGGTGAAATACTGCAAAACACTCGCACATTTCTGTGCTGCCTCTACCACAGTGGCTCCCCCACTCATGTGGTCTGAAGGCGGGGGAAGGATCTCAAGGAGGCTGGGAGGGCTCCGTAGCGATTCCAATCATCTCTTTTACTTCCTTTATTCCGTTTTTATTCTTTCCTCATGCTGTGTAAATCTATTGACTGGTTGTTCAGGCACAAAACCCTCTTGGCGTGTACTGGTAATTGCTCGTTATTCCGTTCAATTTTCTCTTAAGCAACGTCTTCCCCTCGCTCTCACCGGAATTATTGCAGCCTCTCTGGGTTATTATTTTTTATTCTGATTACATTTCGCACTCTAACAACACCTTTCCCTCTCTCCTTTTAAACCGGGAAGCTGTCAAGGCAGCTTGTGTTTGTCAAAGTAAGGGTTAATCAGCTTCTAGACCACGCGTGTTTTATCCTGGGGAGGAACACCCTAAATATCCCCAAAATCACTTTAAATTCAAGACTTTCTCATTTCCACTCTGCAAAGGAGAATGCCGCTACTTATGATTAATTATTGGCTTCTCCTGCCCTGGGAGGAGGGGAGCTCTCTCTGTACCTCTCATCCCTCTCTTCTTTGGGGGCATTTTTTCGGGGAGATGGTGGGTGGTTGGTGGATATTGTTGCTGGTGCTGTCTGAAAGAGATTTGTCTTTTTATTTCCCCTCTCGGATACTCAGTCCCTTCCCAAAGACTCAAGAATGAAATAGAAAAGGACTTACCTTGCCCCGTCATCCGTGTCAACCCCGTGAGAACTTAAAATGGCCCAAAAAAACCAACAAACCAACCAAAGTTCCATTATTTTTTTTATAGAGATCCAAGACTTTTGTCGTTTGTTTTGATATTTTTTTTTTGTTGTCGTTGTTTCTTTTGGGAAAAAAACCAAAACAAAACAAAGCTCTTTTAGTTTCACCGAGAACATGAGAACATTAGCAGAAATACTCATGGCTTCTATGCGAATTTAGTAGTTTAAAACTTTTGAAGGTTATTTATGTGGATGGCCCTAAGCAAAAGCCCTGAATGGCTCTCAGGGAGCACGTGATGTCATTAAACTAAGTTTTATGGTTTGGGGGAGCTGACAAACCCACAATATATTTACATCATATATAATCTTAACTGTCCACCATCGCAGCTGCTAGAGCTGTTTAATGCTGGGACAGTGGGACAAGGCGCTTAGTGTGGAGCGCGGCGGCTGCGGGGCTCCTGGACCAGCATCTCCCCGGCCACCCCAGTAAGTTTTTCATCCAACTCTCCTTTTTTTTAAAAATGTATTTCAGTTATTTGATTTTTCAAAAACATATCTAGGAATGGCGAAACATTTTTTACATTCCCCTCCCTGCGTGGGAAAGGGGAAGGGAGGGGGCCTGTTTTTGGTTGGGGAGGATGGATAAAGCTGGAATGTGAGTTTTGCAAAGGGAAGCTGCAGGCAAGGATCTTATCTGGCAGGAATCTCTGCTCTCCCCTCCCTCTCCTTCTCATCCCCAGGGCTGCTGGAGAGGAGATAAGGCCAAAAGAAGGTCTCTATGTTAAGGTTCGTCAGGCTACCTCTCCTTCCCTATCATTCCCCCTCCTCCTGGGTAACAGCCTGGAGGTAGGCTGTGCGTATCCCTAAGTTTCAGCCTCATCCCTAAGTTTGGGGGTGTGGTGTGGATTTATTTGTGTTTGGGCTTTGCAAAGAGAGGAGGGGAAAGGAATGAAAAGCGAATAAAAGGAGGGGGATACAAATATTGCAAGGAGGAAGCGGTCCATACCCGGGGCGGGCAGGGTCGGTGTAGGTGTGCGGGGGGGGGTGGTGTCTATGCGCATCCCCATGGCACGCGTGGGGAAGGGGGCACGCATGGGAGAGAGGGGCTGTGAGGAGGGTGGATCCCCCATGTCTGCTGGGGGGTGTTTGGTAAAGTGGGGGGTCATGTGTGGTGTAGGGTCTGCGTGGCACAAAGGACTGAAGGAGTCCTTTCCGATGACTCCTTGGGGTGCTGAGATGGCCCCCACCATCCCGAGGGACGGTTTGGGGCCAAATCTTTCAGGGGGTGGGGGTGGGGGCAGTAGGGGGGATGCAACCGGAGGTGGAGGAGGAGAGGTGGCTTTGGCCCTTGTTCTCCACCCTAGGGTGCCCTCTACGAGGAATGGGTCCCATGGAAAACAATGGGGCACCCCCTCCTCACCTCCTCCCAGACAATGGCCAGGCCCCTATTGTTCCGGGGAGGGGTGTGGGTACAGATGCTCATCTTTCTGCTGCCCCACTCCCCGCCCCTTCTTCCCCCCCAGAAGGCCCCATCCTGGTGTTATTCCAGGCCTGGCATTTAGGGGGGGTGGATCCTGGGGGAGGGGGGCACATATGTTGTAATTTCAGGGGGATACTGCAGTTTCCCACTGTGACATGGGTTGTCTGGAGGGGTTTCCACCTGACGATGCCCATGTACGCTCATGCAAACACGTGTATGTGCACAGGGGCACAAGCACAGGTTACATGCATGCAAATGTGCAAATGCACAAACGTGTGCACGTAACATGCCAGCATGCAGGCACAGGAATTCACGTTCATGCACCTGCACACATGCACACCTGTGCTCACAGGGGCGTGAACACACCAGCTCACAGGTGCATGAGCATGCACGAGGTGTCACGCACACACGAACACCCACACACCACGTGTGCAGCCTCCCCCGTGGGTGCTGGGTGCTCCTCTCTCTGGAGGTGCTGACGGGGAGCTCTAGGGGTGCTGGAGGCAGGCTCTGGTGATGCTACACAGGCTCTGTGTGTGCTGAGGTGGGGTCAGCGAGTGCTGGGGGGGTGCTGGGAGGCTCTGGGGGTGTTGAGAGGTCCTATGGGTGCTGTAGGAAGGCTCTGTAGGTGCTGGGCGAGGGAGGCTGTGAATGCTAAGCCTCACCCAGATGGTCCATTGCAGGGATGGAGATGCCCTTGCAGCCAGAGCTGGACCTCCTCTCTGCACTCCAGGGATCACTGCTCCCCGGAGGGGGGGACAGGGCTGCAGAGCTCTGCAAGCACAACCTCTGGGAAAAGGATGGAATATGAGACAAGGACATGAAAAAACACCTCCGAACCCTGAAACCTTTTCTTCTCCAGAGCCCTGTAGGGGCTTAAGGCCCTCCCAAAAGCAGGGAGTGACCCAGCAGAAGAACCTGGGGCAGCTCCCTGTGATCCTTTTAGGGGCACCTCGTGGGTGGATTCTTCTCCACTTCCTTCTCCACGTGCCTTACTCGGGGCCCCTCATTTGGGGGTGTCCTGAGGGGTCTGAGCCATCCCTGAGGGAAGCAGTTCGCTGGCCCAGAAGGTCTTGATGACATCAGAGGGTGGGATTCAGCGATTTGGGGGGGGGGGGGGGGGGGGCTGCTTTTCTGCAGAGACCTTGTGACCCCCCTCTCCATCCATTGCTGCCCCTTTTTTGCACCCCACTTCTGACATCAGGGCCGGGGGCTGCGCAAAATTGATGTGAAGGTGGATTTAAGGGGGTGGATTTTAGTCTCCATCATGAGGATGGAGATTCATTTTTCCTTCTAATCCCATTGGGAAGGTAGATTTCCCACCACCATCACCCTCCCCTCTAGGGCAGATCCGGCTGCCTGAGCCCTGTAGATCTGTGGGTATCTATAGGGGTCACCTATAGAGCTCCATCTTTGGGGTGTGCGGGCCCTGAAGGTGCCATATATAAAAGAATAGCATCAGAAATAATCCCTGTTTTCCTTACACGGGCCTCCCGAACAGAGGGATGTCCCCAGCTCAGGGTTCTCCAGGAATCTCAGCATGCTTTTCTTACCCTCACCCTATAGCCTCTGCCCCGGCCTGGATGGGTGTTGCGGGCTTGGAAAGGGGTAAATTGCTAAAAAAAAAATAAGTTAATCCCTTTATTTAGAGGTAGTTTGGGTGAAAAAAAAAACACCTGTGCTAAAACCTCAGGCGACTCCAAGATAGGACCCAGGGGAGCTGGGAACACCCAGGGATTGGGGAAACCCAGGACCCCCCACCCCACTGAAAACCTTGGAGAGGTTCGTTTGAAAAACGTTCATCGAGGATGACACGAAGTCGCTCCAAATCTGGAAGCATCCAAAGGGGAAGAGAGGGCATTTGGGGGGGGAGGTACCCCCAACTTCACTAAGGACCACCAGAGAATTTTGGAGATGAATTGGGATGCTCTCCCACGAGTGTACAACCTGGTTGTGGCAGAAACATGGGGAGGTCTCAAATTTGGGGAGAAAAAAAATGAAGTTTTTTGCATCCGACATGAAACACGGCTCTTCCTTTACTTTGCGACCTCTCATTTCCCACCTCTTCCTCTCGGTGATGGATGGGGAGGGGGTGTCATTAAAAATAAATTCTAAATTGGAGACATTTCTTCCGGATATTTTTGGGTTTTCGCTTTAATTCGAGTTTAGATGTTGTGTGCGCGACCGGGAAAGCTTCCAGTTGTCTGTTGTGGGAATTGAGGGATTAAAAAGCTAGCGTTCCTGAGAAATTTCCCCTTTGGAGGAACAAATAAAATAATTTTCTGCGTAATTGGACAGGAGGAAGAAAAAAATCAAGCCTGGAGAATGAGTCTGGGGAACAGAATTTCCCCGTATTCAGTTCGGTGCTGGAAAATGAATGGGTTATTGGAGGGTGGGAGGCAATCCGGCTGCAATAGGTGCAGCCCGAGGTTTCCATCCCATAATCTGGGGCTTTTATTTTGCCTCCCGAGGTGGGGACGTGTTTCCAACCTCATTTTCCGTCGTCCCCCCGCGCCTGTTCCCCAGCAGCCGGGCTGCCGAGCCCGCCTGTCCCTGCACATCTTATTGATGGATTGATTTTATTGATTTATTATCCGCTCCTCAAAGCGCCTTTCTATCAAATGATGTTTTGATCTGGGTTTTCCCGGTCAAGAGTTGAATCCCCAGTTATCGATTTCTATTTTCCCCTCCTTTTTTTTTTTTTTTTTCTGAGAGGCAGGGGTTTATTTGCGATTTTTCTCTCGCCTGGCAGACACGACCCGTTTTCCCAGAAGGGACCAGGAATATCCATCCTCTCCATCCAGTTTCCCTTCTTTTAGGAAGGAAGGGATGAAAGAAAGCAAACACACCAATTCTTCTCCCTCCGGATAGGTCCTTTCTACCCATTTACCTCAACTCCTACCTTCTCTCTAGGGTGGAAAGTGTCAAACAACATGGTTTGGCTGGATAGGAAATAAACCCGCCTTTATTTTCGCCTAAATACAATTTATTCGTCCTTTTCTTCCTTCTCGGGCTGTGTCTGAATGCATATTTAAGTTACTGGTGCGCTGTGTATGTTTCAGGATGGATGTATATGTGTGTATATTTATATATAATGTGCAGTCTGTAGCGGCTTGGGAGGTTGTGCCCGCCTGGACGCACACACGCGCACACGCTCATGTCAGCAGACCCAGATCTATTTAAATGTTTTCTTGGCACTTAGCAGATTCCTCTGATTCCCTCTCAGCAGTAAAATAAGCAGTGGGGAAGGGAGAGCGGCTACTGTTGACCTCTGGTGTTTATCCGCGTCCAGGAGCTGAGAGTTTGCTGGAGTTTTGGGAAAGAGGAGCTGCTGCTCGCACTGGTTTTGAAAAACGGAACTTTATTTCCTGGAGGTTCAGGAAAAAAATAAATAAAAATTACTTGGGAGGTAGTCAGCAGCGTAGAGTACTGAGATTTGGAAGCTCTCTACTCCCTTCAGTCGCTCCCGGGGCTCAGCTCGGGGTGTCGGGGGCAGGGGATAAAGACAGCGAGGGGTGCCTGTCGGGAACCCCGAGCCTCCAGCCCCCCTCAGACCCCGGCAAAGCACCCCGGGGTGCTCTTCCGCTGGACTTAGTGCGTTGGTGAACGCCCCTCGATCCCTGGTTTAACCTTCCTTTCCCTCCCTCCCCCCTCTTTTCTTCCCTCCCTATCACTTCTCTCCCTTCCTCCCTATCTCTTTTCCTCCCTCCCTCTCTCTTTTCCTCCTTCCCTCCATCTCTTCCTCTCTCTTTTCCTCCCTCCATCTCTCCCTCCCTCTTTTTCCTCCCTCCCTCTTTTCCTCCCTCCCTATCTCTTTTCCTCCCTCCCTCTTTTCCTTTCCTTATTCCCCTCTCATCCCCTCTGTCTTTCCACACACCTCCTCTTTCTTTCTCTCCCTCACCCTCCACCCCCACCTAGCCCCTGAAACTCTGCTTTTCCACCCCAAACCGAAGGCACCTCATTGGAAGCGCCCCCTCCCTCGAGAAGCCCCTGGGCAAACCCCAGCACCTGAGGGATTTTTCTACCTCTGTTTCTCCTTATTCACTCGTTCCCGTATTTATTTTTAAGGCCTTTGCCCCGCCGCCCCCCCCCCCCCTCCCCTCCCCTCCTCTGTAGGAACCTTGGGGAGAACACAGCCTGGTGGGGGACGCAGCTTTAGGGGAGACACGGCTTTGGGGGGAGGGGGGGCACAACTTGGGGGGGGGAACAGCTTGGGGGGAGACAGAGATCTGGGGGGGAATGAGCTTGGGGGCTGACACAGCTTTGAGGAGGGGGACAGATCTTCTGCAAAGTTCAAATCCTCTTTTTCTGTGCGGGGGCAGGGGGAACCGTCTCCCGGTCAGAGCCCACATTAAGGGGTTTGCAGGCTGAGCTTGATGAGTTTCTGTAATTAATAACGAGGTAGCTCGTGTGTCGTCTTTCCCTCCAGTGCCACCTTCCCTACCACCTCCCGCCTCCCCGTTCTCTCCTCCAGCATCCAGCAGAACAGCCCACCTCACCAAAATATCCCCCAAATTTAGCATCTAAGCAATTCCCCCCCAAATATCTCCCAATTTTGAAATCTAAGCAAATACCCCCTCCCGCAAATTGCTCCCCAAATTTTGAATCTAAACAAAGCCCCCTAAAATATTACTCAAATTTGGAATCTAAGCAAATCCCCCTCCCCTGAAAGGAGCACCTGCCTATGTTGCTGAGAGACATTTTAGGGGGACACTGAGGGTTTTTTTTTCTGCTGGGAGGGGATGCTGAGCAACATTTTCTCCCCTTGAGGGGCGTCTTCTCCTCGAGCATCCAGGTGGATTTTTTTTTGGGGGGGGGGGGCGCATTTAGGTGCGCGTCAATGCAAACAAAAATCCCACTTCCCTGCTATTTTCTTTTCCTTTCCGAGGCAGAATGAAACCCTTTTACATGTTGGGAAAAGGGGAAATATTTACCTGCAGACTGAAGCTGACACTTTACATCTGTGTCTGCTCCTCTTCGGTACCTGGCTCTTGTCGAAATGAATTCTCTCTAATATCATGGCGAAATAGAAAGCTTTAAAAAATGGGCTGGGTCGGGTGGAAGGGGAGAAGTGGAGTATGAACAAACCTATATTTTATGGGAGGCTCTCGGCACACCGCACCAACACCTGAATTCTTCAGTCAAGCCCCAAACGAGCCAAATCTGGGGATGAAAAGAAGATTTTTGGGGGGCTGCTCCTTGCAGTGGCCCTCACCCTCTCCTCTCGGCCAAGGGCTACTTTCTCCCTTTCTCAATCCCAAAAAATTTGCTTACCTTTTCCAGCTTTCCAGTTTCCCAGCAGACTTAAAGGTCTGGGGGTACTTTTAGCGTTGATGAAAGGTTCTCCCCAAAACCTATGCAGCCCTAGCAAGCAGGTTTCCCCCCCCCCCCCCTTCCTCTTTTTTCCTTCTTTTTCCTCCTTTTTTTTTTCTTTTTTCTTTCGCTCCCTTCCCCCCTTTTCCCCTATTTTTTCTTCCCCCCTTTTTTCTATTTTTGATATTTTTTATTTTTTTCTTCCCCCTTCTCTATGTTTTCTTTTTCCTGTTTTCTTTTCTTCCCCTCTTTCTCTATGTTTTCTTTTTCCTGATTTCCTTTTTCTTCGTTTTCCCTTTTTCTTTTTCCCTTCCTCCTTTTTTATTTTTCTCTTTCCTTTTTCCCCTCCACCCTTTTCCTATTTTTCTCTGTTTTCTATTTTTTCTTCTTTTTTTTTTTTCTCCTTTTATTTTTTTCTTTTTTCCTCCCCCCTTTTTTCCCTATATATTTTTTTTCCAGGGAAGCAGCCGATTTCTTATCAGGTCGGGATTGATGCTGCCGGCCTGCTCCTCTATATCATCCCCGCGGCTCCTCTTGTTCCAGCCCGACTCCCTTTGCTCCCGGGGCCGTGAATGATGGCTCCCGCAGCTCCCCATGCCGCTAGAATCCTAATGGCCCCGCCGAGAGGTAGGGGGGTACCCTCTCCCCCCCATTTTCCTAACAAGAAATTTTAGAGACACCCCCCCTAAAACAACACAGGTCTCGCCCTTCCTCAGCCCCTGTTGCTAGAAGCCCCTGCGGAAGCCACGAAACGTTTTTATTAAAAGGTTTTGATGGATTCGCCTTGGGGATTAACTAAGATAATAGTTTATTGCACTGCGAAAGATTAAACTGAAAGTACCCTAGTGAAAAAAAATAAATAAACATTAAAAGGGAGCGGGGAGAGCCTTTTCCCAGCACTAAATCCCTGTTCCCCACCCAAACAAGGGTCCCTGGGGCTCCAGGGTGTTTGTGCCGGGGCGTTATTATTATTATTATTATTATTATTATTATTATTATTATTATTATTATTATTATTATTATTATTATTAAAATATATATGATGGTTCCGAGCTGCGGGTGTGGAAGGGCCATCCCTCCCCATCCTTCATCTCCAGAGGAGTTGAATTCCCCCTGGGAAAAGTCCGATTTCCCTGCCTCTCTCCGAGCCTTCAGGGTTGGGGCTGTGCCCACGAGCGCGGAGCTGCGGGCATCTGGGGCACATCGCCTTGAAAGAGCGTGTTTAACACCTCGAGAGAGAGTTTCAAACACGGCAGGAAAGGCGATAAAACCAGGGCTTTAAATCATCTTTGCCCCTTCATTCCACCGCTGCAGCTGGCTGGGATTCTGGGATCTGCTCTCCATGGAGTGCTGCCTGGCCGCACAAGGGCAGGACCCCCCCAGCCTCCACTCGTGTCACTCCCCACGCGTGTCATTCGCTTCTCCATCCCTCCTCATCCCACTTTTCATTGACCTCCATCCAGAGGAAGGAATACTCGTGGTTTTTAATAACAGCAGGGTATTGATCCGAGCTTCCAGCAGCCTCCAGGCGCACGGATCTGAGGGCCTCAGGGATGCGTTTGCTCGGAGCAACGCGGCCTTCGAACCCCAAGGAGGCAAAAAATAGGGTGGTTTTTTTTTTTCATTTGCGTGGGTTTTTTTGGCTGCTTTTTCCTTAAAATGCGCTGAGTCGCCTCCCCTGAGGCAGCACCTCCTGGGACTGATTTTTAAATGCGAAGGGTGTTAAAAAGGGATGAACCCAGGCTGCTGGAAACCGGGCTTCGGCTTCACTTGGGATGGCTCAAAATGCACCAAAAAGGAGGACTTTTCGCTTATATTTCCTCCTTCTACCCCAATGCGGTGCAGGGCCAGGGGCTGCGCATCTCTGAGCCGTTTCTGCCACATTTTCTCTGCAACAACAGCCGGTCAGGGCTCCCCCCTCCCCAAATTCCCTGGGACAATCCTCCCTTCCCGTCACCCTCATCTGAGGCTGGATCATCTTTCTGGGAAAACAAATACCTTCAATTTTTATCCTCTTATCCCAACACAGAAACTTTTCCCACCGTCGTTCTCCCCGGCCCAAGCTATCAGGAAAGGCTTAGGTCTAGGGAGCAGATTTGCAACCGGGGGGCGTCTGAAGGAGGAAGCTGGAGGGGAGAGAGGAGGAGGATGGTGATGTTAATTATTAATATTATCATCCCGGAGGAAGATTTCCACGGGGTGAGAACAGTGAATGCCACTCAAAGAGAAGCTCTCTCCATCAAGAGGGAGCAGCTTCAAGTTTGTATATGTTTCCATCCCATACAATAACAGCCAGGGAGCTTCTAATGGGCTCACTGGACACTTCTCCAACTTTCACTTCCTCCCCCCCTAAAAACACGCCCTTTCCCCCAATACAAGCCCAATGTTTTCTTTTCAACTTAACCCAGGGTTCAGCAATTATCCGGGGGGTCAGAATAAGTCGTCTTTGTCTATGAAAAGTCAAGGAGAATTCTTAGATCCTGTACTTATCTCACTTAAAAACATCCTCCAGCTGAATCCTCCTCTGCCTCTCGGACCCCCCCCATCCCAGCAACCCCTCCTTCCCCAATTTAAATAAATATTTTAAGCCTTGAGAAATTGACCTGAAAGAAGGGAAAAGGAAGTAAACCCTCCCCAAGGCCAACAAACCAGGGAAGAGCCCAGATGTGGTCACATGAAGGAGGGCGACCCAGCACACAAATAACAACTCAGGGAATAGAATGAGGGCGAGGGTTTATTGCTCAGTTCCAATTCCAAGCGGGGCTTTGAGGGGTGGGTTTGGTGAGGAGCTGAGCTGCAGCTGAAAGCTGGATCTGCCTGGCCCTGCTGAACCGCAGGAGTTGGAGAAGAAAGAGGTGGGAGCTGATTACTGGCGCTGTTGGTTTATTTTAAACAGAATTTTTTTTTTTAAGAAGAAAAAAAGAAAATAATAAAGAGGAAAAAAAGAAAAATATAAAAAAAAAGGAAAAAAGGAAAAAAAAAGAGAAAAAGAGGGGAAAAAAGATAAAAAAGAGGGTAAAATAAATTGGAAAAAACCCCGCATTTTTCCTCTCACACAGCAAGTTTCACTCTTGCTGTGCTCCCCACTCTGCCGAGTCCTGAAGAGTTCTCGGCCTGAAGCGCCGATGCCAATTAAATGCTAAATAAAAATAGCCACGATTTCCAGCCCAGCCAAACCTCGGCTCGCAGGGGGCTTCGCTCAAAACCAGGTTATTTTGATTTTTTTCCACCCCCCTCCTTGTTTTGGAGAGGCAGAGAGGGAGGCGAGGGGAACAAAAACCAACAATTTCTCCAGCATAAAAATGAAACATCAAATTAGTTTGCCTCTGGGCTTCATTTTTCCCCTTCTACATTATAACTAGTTATTGAACTCGCTAGAAGATCTAAAGGCCATTTGTGAGGAGAGAAATTTCAATGGAGTTCCCCCATCAATAACTCCTTGGCAGTGACCTATTGGATCAAGTCAAACAGTTGAGGTGAAATTCAGGTCACGCTGTCTAACCAATATTAAAATGCGCCCACTTTTTAAAAAGCCACTTTCAACGAGATTCGAAGAAAATTGAATTCCTGGGTGGGGTGAGAAGGGAGCGGGGGGGGAAGGGAGAGATGGAGAAACTGGTTTGCATATTTTATTTTTTTGGTAGTTCTTTCGTCAACCAGAAGGATTCATCTTCAATGCGTTAAAATGAAGGGATAAATATTTACATTATTCGTTTCTTTGAGGCGAAAAGAGGCTCAAAAGAAAAATGTGAAGGCTAGGACTTTGGGTGACAGGCTTTGCTTATTAAAATCGTTTTAGGCCGATTCATTACTTCTACTGACAACAGATTTAAGGAAAAAAAAATCAATTAAACATTTGCATATTTCTTTGCATAAATTAGAGCTTGTCTGTTTGCATTAGGAAGGGACAAAAAAGCAAAGGTCTTCTTTGCACTTACAGCCTTCGAGTTGGTAAGGGGAAAATTAAGATTTAATTAATTACCTCTCATTGCCTATAGCAGAGAGAACCCAACTCTGGAAAAAAAAATCAGAAGAAATATATATATACACACACAGGTTTTTAGTTCTTCAACCACTAATTGTGCAATAATCACCTCCAAACAAGCTGGGAATAAAAACTCCCCTCTAAAAATCGAATCCCCGCATCCCAAGGAAGGCAGAGTTCATCCAGCGCGAAGCTTTTGCCCCCCAGCTTTCCCTATTATTATGAAACACGGGATAACGAACCCCCAGTAGATAGGTACTTCATTTTTTCCTGGGAAGCACAGATTGCTAATGGGCTGAGGTACAGGTTACCAAACGGTCAGTATGGTAATAGCCAACACAATGAATCCGCAGAGACAATGCATACTTATTTTTCTTCAGTACTGTCAAAAAAAAAAAAAAAAAGGCGCTTTGTACTTAAAAAACATCCCCGCGACGGCAACCACATCTCTATTTCTCAGCCCTCACCCTAGGTAGGAGAAGGAAATCAAGCCAAAAATGATTTTTTTTTTTTCCCCACTCATTTTTGGATGTTTTTCTCTACCGAGGTGCCGCGTTTCGCTGGGTTTTGTCCCTCCCAAAGAGGTTTCTCGCTACGGTTGTGCTGGTGGGGGGACGAGGGGATGGGAGAGCGGTGGGAGGGCTGCTTTATAGACAAAAGAGCCAGATTCTTGTACAACTATTCTTCACACGTCGCCGCAGACTTATTTTACAGAGGGGAAAAAAAAAAGGGGGGGGAGGATTAAATAATTAAAAAAAATCTAAACATTTGAGCAAGAGGCACAGCTTTAAATTCCGGTTAAAAAGCACTTGGAGCGGGAAGACCTGAATGCACAATTAATAAAAAGGGGAAAATAGGATTGTTTGGGGAGTGCTTTTGTAAGAAATCTGGGGGATTGTTTTTGGAGTGGGGGTAATTTGTAGGAAATTCACGGGCAAACACACAGAGGGTGGAGAAAGGAGTCCTCAGAAAAAAGAGATATTTGGGTGGGAATCGGGGATGCAGGCGGTGCAAATAAAGTTTTCCCCCCTTGAGAAAGCGAGAGTGTCCGGAGCCGCCCAGTTTGTGACCTTCACGCCTTGATTTTTTTAATGCTTTGATTGCGGCCGGTTTGTTTCCTGCTTTATTTTCCTATATTTTTTTAACCATCCGGCACAGTCTTAAGAGAAACAACCTGTGGATATTTATTTATTCTGTTGATGCTTATTGAAAACCATATATTCGGGGTGGGGGGAGGGGGATAAAGGATGTGCGTAGGTAAAAATTACTTTATTAACTCTCCATCTTTATTCAATATCCCCTCAGCCTTGGAATAAAGTTGTTGCATCAGTCTGGACTATAAATGTCAGAGCCCTGCCTGAGTCTGAGGTGGTTGGGCAGAATGAAGTATAGCTGGAGAAAAGGAATTTATTGGATATATTTAAATCAATGTTTTGGGTTCCGGAATACATTTCTATTCATGTCAGGTTTTTATTTTCTTCCCCCCTCCCCAGACCTCACAGCTCCCATCCCCCTTCTCTCCCCAACCCCGAAACCTTGCTGGAAGGACGAGGATTTTCCCTTCTATAGGTACCTAGAAATGGAGTTTCTATAGGGAATTCCGTGATTTACAACTTTAGGAAGGAACAGGGTGCGCGGGGCCAGCAATTAGCGAGGCCCTGCAAATCACCCCCTCTAAAAAAACGCAGATATCGACTTTTTCCATGCCCAAAACCACGCAGTGCTGGTGTCTGAGGGGGTTCATCCCCCTCTTTTGCCCCTCCATCCCTCCCCGTCGCCTATATGTACCCTGTAGACTCGAATTTGTGTGAGCGTCTCCCAGTCACAAATTCGTCTCTAGGGGAATATATGGGCGATGCCAGAGCCTTGGAAAGTTCTGCTTTCCTTTAATTGCAGCGCTCCTAATTAAATCTTTCAACCCTGCTGATGCCATTTACAAAAAGGTGGTTTCTCAAGATCAAAACTGTTTGCCAGGGCTTGTTAATAATAATAACAATAATAATTAAAAATAAAGGGTAAAAACCAACATCTTGGTGATAATTTTTGGGGGTGGAGGGAGGTGGGTGGGTGGTGATAATAATCCAAATAAAACCCCATTTATGACTTTTTTCCTCTCCAGAAGAAACAGCAGCCACCGCAAACACACAACTCCCAGCCAAGAGCACAAAGAGCCCCGACCATTTCGCAGTGACTGATTTATGGCGTTTTACAACCCCATAAAAAGCTGTAACAACCAGCCAAAAGCCTTCGACACCGCTGGCACATTTAGTCTAATAAATAAAACATAAACAGTTAACTTTATGTGTCACTTTTATTGTTATCAAGTAAAATATGGCAATGCCCTGCAAGCTATGATTTTCAACTATAATTGTTATCAAGCACAAGGAGGGGATACCCCACCTCCCTCCTCTGCCCCTCTCTTTAGGGCGAGATGATTAAAAAAAGAGCTTTAATTGAGGGAGTTAAACCCCTCCCCAAAATGCTTGACATCCACTTGCAGCTCCCTGACCTGCGCACGGGAGGTGGGAGCCATTTTTAACGCATCCCTCCTGTTTTCACCCCAAAATTAGACATATATTTATCTATACACACAGAGCAGAGGATGAGGATGGAGAGGTCAGGGCTGAAAGCAAGGGCCGAACGGTCCAGGAGCGATGCTCACGCATAGGTGACGCTCACACGTGGGTGCATAACTTGTATCACCCATTTTTAACGCATCCCTCCAGTTTTCACCCCAAAACTATATATATATTTATCTATACACACAGAGCAGAGATTGAGAATGGAGAGGTCAGGGTTTTAAGCCTCCAAAGGCCGGGGCTAAGCAAGGCGGGGACAGCTTGGAGAGCAAAGGCAGGGGATCCTGCTGTCTGGGGGGTGAGGGGACACGGCCCTCCACGCCTCGCCCTCCAGGCAGGGGCAGTAACGGAGCTGCAAACCCCGCCTCCACCTTCCAGGTAAAAGCCCCCTCCTCCCCCTGAAAAGGTGCTGAGGGTGTTTAACCCTTTCTTGGCCGGGATGGGGGGGGGGGGGGGGGAAGAGTGTCTGAGCTGCGAATTGGGCTGCAACCCCGTGGCGAGGTCTCCAACCTGCCCTTGGGAAAGAGAAGGGGTGTGGATATGAGGGCTGGCGGGGGGAGACTTTGGGAGGTCTGAGGGGGCAGATGGGAGGGGCACACTCACTTTTACACCCACACTCACACCAAGGTGGGGGGAAGGGCTCATTGTTCCCAGTTTGGGTGGGGGGGTTGCCCAGTGCCCCACAACACCTCCCTTCACCCTCATCCTTGCACACTCACCTCATCCTCACACCCCTACACAAACCAAAGCGGGGGGGGTCTCCCTCATGTGTACCCCCCACAAACACCCTCGTGGACACCGATCCCCCCCGGGCTAAGCCTTGCACACTTCCTCTCATCCTTGCACACTGACCCTCACCCTGGCACAATCACCTCAACCTACCTCCCCATCAAAGGGGGCTCCCCCTATTATGTCCCCCCCAAACACCTCCAGGAGACCCCGATACCCACACTCTCCTCCACCCTTACATACTGATCCCGACCCTTGACCATGCACCTCACCCCTCTTACACCAAAAGGGGGGTCCCCTATTGTCTATCCCCCAAACACCTTTGAGGACGCCAATATCCACAATTCCCCCTTTCCCTTGCACATTCACCTCATCCTTACACCCACACCCACACCAAAGTGGGGGGGGGGTGTCTCACCATTGTGTGCCCTCCAAACACCCTCGAGGACACTGATACCCACACTCAACCCCAACCTTACACAGTGTGACCTCAGCCCCCATCAAAGGGGTGTCCCCCCATTGTGTACCCCCACAAAAAAACGTCGGTGACGCCAATAACCACACTCACCCCCATCCTTGCACACTCACCTCCCCCCCCCCCCCCCATTATGTACCCCCCCAAATACCCTCGAAAGGACCCCAATGCCCCCCGGGCTTCCCCAGCCCGCGCCTCCTCACATCTCCCTCGCTCTCCCCGCGCCCTGACTCCCACTCCCACGGCCCCCCCCCCGCCAATTTGGGTTCATTTGCAGCAGCTTTTGGTTCCTTATCCGGGGACTGGGCTGCCGGGTGTGATTGGCCGGGGATGTCACATGGTGAAAGTAACTTTACAGGGTCGCCAGCTAGTAGGAGGGCTTTATGGAGCAGAAAAACGACAAAGCGAGAAAAATTATTTTCCACTCCAGAAATTAATGATCATGAGCTCTTATTTGATGGACTCTAACTACATCGATCCGAAATTTCCTCCATGCGAGGAATATTCGCAAAATAATTACATCCCAGACCACAGTCCGGAATATTATAGCCGGACAAGGGAGTCCAGCTACCAGCATCACCACCAGGAGCTGTACCCCGTGCCACGACCCTCCTTCCCCGACCGCCCGTTCAGCTGCGGGGGGCTCCAGGCTCCCGGCAATCCAGCCGCTCTCCAAAGGGGACACGGGCAAACTCCAGGAGGCCAACACCTCTCAGAGAAAGCACAGCAGCTCTGCGAGCAGGCTGCTCTGTCCACCTCCTCCACCACTCCTTCCCCAGCCCCTCCAGCCTGCAACCAGCCAAACCCCGACCATCCCACCAGCACAGCATCCAAACAGCCCATAGTCTATCCCTGGATGAAAAAAATCCACGTCAGTACTGGTATGCAACTTTTATTTTCCTCTTCTGTCTCTCCGCTCTCTTATTTTCACACCATGCCTGCTCCCTCTCGCCTCTCTCTCTCTCTCTTTTTTTTTTTATCTCCTTCCCTTCCATGAGAGTCTTTGGGTTAGCACAATTGAACTGGATTTACGACTCCGAATGGGTAATTACACCCACCATAAATTTTATAGCCGAGCTACTGTGGGCAGCCTTAGCCATGTGGCTCGTTCTGTTATGTATGTGTGAAACTCCGAAAGCTTTGTAAGGGGTGCATAAATAATTCAGTCTTTTGAGCCAGGGAAACCCCTTCCTATTAGAATAGAAACTCTTGAGCTGCCCAAAGTTCTTTATTGCCTATTTAGCCTACTACTTTCCCCCCTCCCTCCCCCGGATCCTCCAGTCGCCTTTCCCTACCCTCTCTCCATCCACGCTGATTTTCCTTGTGTGTTTTTTCTGTGTTTTTTTTTTCTTTTTTTATTTTTTCTCTTTCCTTTATTTTTTGTTTGTTTGGTTTTTTTTGTCTTGTTTTTGGTTTTGTTTTGGTTTTTTTGTTTTGTTTTGTTTTCCTTCGCCTCCTTTCCAGTGAATCCCAATTACAATGGAGGCGAACCCAAGCGATCCAGGACAGCCTACACCAGGCAGCAGGTTTTGGAGCTGGAGAAGGAGTTTCACTATAACAGGTACCTGACCCGGCGGCGACGCATCGAGATCGCCCACTCCCTTTGCCTCTCCGAGCGACAGATCAAAATCTGGTTTCAGAACAGGAGGATGAAATGGAAAAAAGACCACAGGCTCCCCAACACCAAAGTACGCGCAGCCTCCGCCACCTCGGCCCCCGCCAACCCCGCCAGCACGGCCGCGGGCGAGGAGCTGCCCTCCGCGGCCGCGCAGGACCCGCGCACGGAGGATATCACCAGGTTGTGAGCATCCCCAGACCCGCGCACAAATGACTCTGGATTATTTATAGAATCTAATATATATATATATATTTTGGTTCTTCCCCCTCCTTCCCCTTCCCTTCGTAGTTCTTTTTCCTTTTATTATAATTATAATTATTATTATTATTTTTCCTGTGCGTATATTAAAATAACAATGGGTCTCCCCCAAGACCACGGGCTTTAGATGCATGCCAGATAGCATGAAGCCAGGTGTGTATACCTGTTTGGGGTTTTATTTTGTTTTTTTTAAACGCCATTTCAGGGTTTTATTTATTTTTTAAAGCTGGGGGAGGGGGAGGGAGGGCAGGGTGGGGGGAGGAAGAGGTAAATGTTCCGTTTGGGTGGATTGAATGGCGAAATGATGGGAATGTTGACGACAAAACCAACACAAAAAGAAAAAGGCGACTATAGGGATTCCCCCCCCCCGTTACAAATGAGCAATGGGATCTGAAGTTCTTTTGTGGCAATGTGGAAAAAAAAAAGCTAAAAATAATATAAATCAGCATTACGAGAGGAAAAAAAAGGCAAACAAACCAGCTACGAAACAGCACACGAGGGGAGACGAGGCTTTGCTGAGAAATTGAGAAGAAAAAGGGGGAGAGAGAAAGCGAGAGAGGAAGAAAGAGTGGCATATTGAAAAAATAAAAGCGGCAGAAGGTTTTTAAAAGTCGGTAGTTAGGGATTTTGTCGTGGTTATTTGTGTTTTTGGACTGATTTTACATGCTCATTGTAAACTTGCAATAAAGAGTTTTAGTGTGTCTGTGAAAGTCCCAGTGTTCAATAAACCAGTCAGTGTGAATTAGTTTTACTTTTTTTATGTCTGGTGACTTTATTTTATCCCCACTTCTCCCCGTGAACCCGCCCCAAAATAATAATAAAGATAATAATAGGGATAATAAAAAGCTAGGGCGATGTGCAATGGATCCCCTGTGCACCAGTGGCTGCTTAAGTTAAGTTTAAGCAAACCTAAAGATAACTCCCCACTCCAGATTTTTATGACATCACGACATGGCCAGTGACTTTAAATCGCAGACCCTCCCAACCTGTAAATAATGGGGGCAGGGGGAAAGGGAAGGGAGAAACCTGGGTTTTCAAACAAGTGCTCGGGATTTGAGTTGGATTCCAGTCGTGTCTTTTTATTTGCTTTCCATCCCGCAGAAAATTGACAATTTTTAGCTCCTCTCCCTGTTTTGAAGTTTTTCCTCGTGGCTTTTTAAAAAAGTATTATTAATTATTATTATTATTGTTATTATTTTCACGTCGTGATGCGTTCGTGTTGACTCGTTCAAGCCAAGAGGTCGCATTGAATTTGACCAGGCAATGAAAAGGCTCTTAAATAATAATAATAACAATAACAATAATGAGAATAATGGCAGTGATAGTGCTAATAACTGTAATTCATTGCTCCTGGCCTTTGCAGACAGCCTGCAAATTGGCAGCAGGGCGGAGGGGGGGGGATTTTAGGGAAAACCTGGATTCTCCCCCCCTCCCAGTGTTTGCACTTCCGTGGCAGGGCAGGGAAGGGAGCAAATATGGGGGGCGGGGAGAGCTGGGTCTGAGCTCCCCCTTTTTTTTTTTGTTGTTGTTGTTAGGCCTTGGTTTTGGGAAGTTTGTTGCTTAAAAATTTCAAGGACAGGGGGCTGGGAAAGAAAGGCCTGCTGGAAGTGTATCCCCCCCACCCCTAGGACAGAGTTCTTGGAGAGGACGCTTTGCAGGCACCTTTATTGAGGCTTTATTCCATTTATTTGTGTTTTTTCCCTCTCTCTCCAGCATCGATTTCAGCTGCCATTAAACAAATCATGGTATCAAACCCCTTTGTGGTAGCTGAGGACGTGGAGCTGGAGAAGGAGAAGGTTATCATTTATCCTAGGGAGTTTGTATGTAAAGCTCATCAGCTTTGTTATCCCCCTCCCCTCCTGCCTTAGTGATATTAATATAAAAACAAGGCTGGAAAGATTAAACATATTGATAGGACACGTAACCACTCTTCCTATTTAAACCTTGCCTCCACAGAGCAGGGAAAGGTGTTGGGATCCAGTTGGGATCTGGGCTTTTTCCAAGGAAGATCCCAGCAGGCACAGCTGAGCCAAATAAAACCAAGCCCTAAAAAAAAATAAAAAAAAATAAAAAAATAAAAGGACAATCAGTAAACAGCACCCAAGAGTCGGCCCATCCTGTAGGGATTCACATATTTTTAATATTCTCTTACATAGGTAAGAAATTCAAGCAGAAAGGGAGGGGCAAAAAAAGCACCAGGGAGGAGAGAAAAGAGGGTTTAATACAGGAAAAAGAACAAAATCTGTAGGGAAATCGCAGACCCAGGTGCTGGGAGGTGGGTGCTTACACAGAGCACCCTGAAGCTGAGGCAGCGTAGCACCCCAAATCTCCTCGAAGATGGGAAGCAGAGCTGGGCTGGAGCGAGGAGCAGGAAGGAGCAGAGCTCCAAGGTGGATTTTTTTTTCCCCCTTTTTTTTCAGGGGGGATGTTGGAGTTTGGAGTTGTGGGTTGGATGGTTTTTGGTTGCTGGGGGTGATGTAGCCCCCACTCACCCCCAGTATGCGTGTATCCTAGGAAAGGAGGTGGTGGGGGTGACACCAAGGGGTGGCAATTCTCTTGGGTGCCAAGGACACCAAGAAGGGGTGGGATCCTGCCTGGTGCCCCCCCAGAATCTCAGCCCTCAGCCTTGGCCGTGGTAGAGCTGAGGCTGTGGAGGGAGAAATGGGTGATTTCACCTGGGGAGGGAAAGGAGTAGAAAAGGGAGGGGAAAGGGAAAAAGGTGGGGAAGGGAAAAAAAGTGGAGGAAAAGAAGGGAAATAAAGGAGGAGGAAAAAAAAGAGAAAAAATATGGGAAAAAGGAGAAAAAAGAACTAGGGGTAAAGAAGGGAAATAAAGAGGGGGAAGGGGAGAAAAAGGAAAAGGAAAAAAGAAACACGGGGGGAAAGGAAAAGAAATAAGAGAAAAAGGGAAAAATGGGGGGAAAAAAGCGGGGGGGGGGGGAAGGAAAATGGCTGTTCCTGCTGCAAACAGCCCCAAGCACGGTCCCTTTTTAGCCTCTTGACGCCTCCATGTAGAGAGGCTGAAAGAAAACTTTATTGAAGTTCGGGTAAACGGCAAAAGCGGGTTCATGGAAAGGCCAACTTTTCTATCCCAGCAGCTCCATTGGAGGCGAGCAAGCTGACCCCGGAGCCCTCCTGACCCGCTGCCTCTCCCAACGTTGTACCTTCTGTGTCTGCGGACATAGATTTAGAGGCACCATCGCTGTTGAGAGGCTTTGTAGGTTTTACCATAGTAATGGGGTGTATGGGGAAGGGGGGGGGGAAGCTGGGGCAGATGCGATGCGTGTTATGGCTTTGTTTCCTCGCCAAAATAACCCGGGAGAAAAGGGGAGAGAAGGGTGAAGTGGCGGCCAAACTTCTCTCCCCTCTTTTCCTCCAGAGATGCTCTCCCTCCCGGCTGGTCCCGGAGTGCTCCCAGCCACGTAAGTAACCCCCCTTTCAGGAAAAACAATATTAAATAATGTGGAAAAAAAAATCAAAATAATGTAAAAAATTTAAATACTGTAAAAAGATTTTTTTTTTTTTAATTAACCCAAAGCAGAGCGGAAAAAATGGAGCTTCTGGAAGTTTGGGAGGTGTGGGGATGAAAGTCAGGATGCAAATAGGAGCGGTGATACAGGGAGGCGTGGGGGGAAAGCAGAGGTTTGGTGGTGGGCAGCGATGCAACATAACCCCGGCTACCTCCAGCGGCCAAGGAGCTGCGGGACAGACAGAGATACAGATAGAAACACGGATGGATGGAGGAAGAACCGCTCCCCCCAGGCATCATCGCTGGGTTCCACAGCCCTGGCACCTATAGATGCGGCTGCAGGAGGTGCCCCCCCCCCCCCCCCCCGGGTGCTGCATTGTTCAGAGCTCGGATAATTCGCTTTACTTTGCTTATTGGTCTATAAAACTCCCAGCAACAACGTGTTTCTGGAGACTCAAATTAACATCTGAGGCCAGGGCTCTTTTTCCTTTCCCCCCCTTTTATGTTCTTCGAGTCCAATTTGTTTTGAAGTCCCCTGATAAGTTTTTACCGGTTCCTTTTGGCAGCTCGGTCTTTATTTTATGTTATTTCCCCCCATCTCTCTTCTCTAACTCCCTTCGCTAAGGACTCCGCGTTTAAGGGGGCTGCAAAGCGGTTTTACGAAGGGTTTAACTGGCAATAAATAAAAAAAGGAAAATAAAGCGTGAGGAAGTCTTTGTATCCAGACCCTGCGAGGAATGGGAACCCCTCCTAAATTTACATCAGCGGGCTGAGCAAATTCCCTTCCTGTAATGCCTGTTAAAAGGGGAGGAAAAAAGGAAAATAGCAGCTCCAGAGATGCTTTGGGAGATAATTACAGGCGGGCCAGGGCCCCAGCAGCCTCACTTTTATCATAACTTCTTTATTTTTTTATGCAGTGGAAATACCTGTTTTGCCTTTTATTTTGCTGTTGCCCCAGGGCTCTCCTGTTGAGCTCGCAGTTGACACGGCTCCTTCCAGCATTTTCCTTCAACTCCTCATCGGTTCCAAACATTTTCTCTCCGGCGTTAATTGGAATTAAAAGCAAAAAATTCCCACCCCCTCTACAACTCGGGGTTAAACGAGTCAGTTACCGGTTCGCCCCAGACCTGACAGCACCTCCAACGTGCAACTTTTATTTATTGTGCTCCCGTATATCATTAGCCAGAGATAGAGTTTTATGCACTTCCTAATCTGTCGCTGTGATTAATTTTGATGGGCAAGGCACCAAACTAAACATTTTGGGATGTATTTTTTTTTTTAAGTGAAGGACTCGGATTTCCTTTCCCAGCAGCCGCCGTGGGGATGCTGTTAGGGATTTTCAAATATCACCTCCGCCCCCCCCCCCCATCCCCCGCTTGTTTGAGTGTTTGGGACCGGATTTTTTATTTTTTATTTTTTTTGGGGGGGGAAAAAAGGTGTCTTTGTTGTCTTTTAAGGGGATTTTTTCCCCCTCCCTGGGCTTGGGACAAGCTCCAGGCTTCTGGAATGGGCAAAATAAATAATAGGTAAACAAATAAATCATCCCTTTCTGCGGAGGGAATTAAATCCTGCTTTGTAAATGATTAACTTTTCCATCCCATATCTTAATTAACATTTTTTTCCCTTGCTCTCTAGTCCAACATATGTATAGCACAATTTTTCGAGCCATGTAATGGATAATCTGGGATGCAGCAGAGGGGAGAGGTGGGAGCGCTCCCTGCTTCAGAAGGAGCATTTAGTTGGATCCCCCAAAGAAATGCAGGTTTTTTATGACTTTATCTCTTGGGTTTTTTGCCTTCTTTCCGAGGAGTTTGCTGCCCCGATGACACTTTTGGAACCCTTGCCCTTCCTCCGAGGAAGGGGATGGTGCTCCCTCCGCTCAGGATCAGCCAGAAAGAAGACAATTCTGATAGGGAATAAACAGTTATTTCTCCCGCAGGGGATGTCAGGAGGCTTTGGGCAAAGAATTTCGCCTAATTTTATCTTGTTTTAGTATTTTTGATGGATTTATTTCCAGTATTCGGCTTCTGACAGCTGCCACTCAAAGCCAGCCTCATTCCGGCGTGGGGGGCTCTTGTTGCTCCCTCTCTGCCTTATTTCGAGGGATTTAAGGGCAGGAAGGAGGCAAAGCCCCCCCATTGTCTTGGCAGAACCCCTCAATTTGAGTGAGAAACAGCAAAAATATCCCACAAGGGAAGGAACGGCGCCTCCAATAAACCCCACTGCAAAGCAAATCCCCCTCTACGACCATAAAACACTGATTTTTAGCACCGAAAAGGCGTACACTGGAAGGTGGGAAATGAGAGGTAATTTATGGCCAGAGCATCCCCCCCCTTCCCAAATCCTTCTCCCCTCGCCAAGATGTTGCTATGCCCCCCCCCTCCGCATCCCTCCCAATCCCTCCTCTGCCCTCTCTTTAGGAGCCACTCTCCATTTATTCCCAATTAATTCCCTGATTATGCAATCAGAAACTTAAACAAGCTGAAAGTGCTTTGCGAATCGGGAATTCGAGGAGGGGTTTATTATTATTATTTATTTATCTTTTAGTGGATAAACTGGCAGATTAAACCTGCCTGCTTACAATTTACACCCACCCCCCCCCCCCCCCCCCCCCCCCAATCCATTCATGCCTGGAAATAAAACTGCAGAGAGAGGCAGAGGTGCCTTTTCCTCTTCAGGCAAATTCTCCAAATACACATTTATTCCTTCCTCGAGTGGGTGCTTTTAACTGGAAAAAGTGTGTTTCTGCGAGTGCTCAGCCATGCACAGGACCCAGCGCATCTGGATTTATGGCTTGGGGACCGCCGAGCCGGTGTGGGCAGGCAGAGGCATCCGGTAGAGGTGCCTGGATAATGATAATTTATAATTTTATAGGGACAATTAAAGGCAGGCAGCTGCAGGAGGAGATGCCCAGGCAAGGAGAAAAGCAAGGAAATCCACGCGTGTCTCCTCCACCAGCACCCAGAGACACCCCCACCACGCGTGTGTCTGCCCAGGGTTAGCCAGCACAACTTCTCATTTATTGCTATTAATTCTAAATGTCTCCACACTACTTCACCCTCGCTTAAAAGCTCACGACACCCCAGCATTTAAATATTCTCCCCTCCACCTTCCCTATTTGATTCCTGTTTTATACCTACTTATACTTATTTTATTCCTATTTTGTACCTACTTTTTTTCGATTTTATACCTACCTATCTATACCTATTTTATACCTGGTTATACCCTTTTCCCTCATTTATTCCTATTTTATTCCTTTTATACCTATCTATTCCTGTTTACATCTATTTTGTTCCTATTTTATACCTAATTTATAGCTATTTGTACCTATTTTATACCTATTTATGCCTATTTATACCCATTTATACCTACTTAAACCAATTTATTTCTATTTTATTCTTATTTTATACACATTTATACCTCTTTATACCTATTTAATTCTTATTTTATACCTACTTACACCTATTTATTTATCCCTATCACCAAGACCAGGTTTATTTCTGGAAGAGGAGCATTCTTTCGCAAAGAAGGATGAGAGATAAAACATCCCCACCCTAAAACCCTCAAATACACAGAAATCCCCCCAGCCCAGGTTCCTTGAAGTGCCTCTAAATATTTAAAGAAGAGCCCATAAAGTGTTTACGTCCAGGTTGGCTCTGTATTTGCCGGGTCATGACCCCGGCTTTGGACAGAGGGACAAAAGGGGCTTCTTTTTTTCTGGTGAGGTGGGGGATTCTGGGGTGGCCGCAGCCTCCAGGGACCCGCAGGTTCAGCTGGTGGCCCCCAAAATGAGGGGGGAGCAGTAACTGGGAAGTGGATGGATGATTTAATCCATCGATTTTAAATTTTATTCTATTTTATTATGATTTTTAATTAGATTTAAAAAAAAAAATGCTGTCCAGCCTGGGATGAATCTGGAGAGAGGTGGAGGGAGTAAAGCACACCAAACCCAGCCGCAGCCTGCTCCTGGGGGGGTATCAAAAACCTTCCATTCCCCCCCAAAAAAAGCGAATTTCAGAGGAGGAATGGGCCTCATCCTCATTCCCTGGGCTCGGAGAGAATTTTAATTGCAGCTGGGGAATGGGTTTATTGCCCCTCCCGGAGCTGGGCTTTGCTCCCCTTGCCCTTTCCCCTCCCTCCACCTCTTTTAACTTTACTCCCACCTTGCTTGTTTGCAAACTTTATCTTAGGGGGATGCTAAATTGAGGTGGAAAAAGCTTTATTTAACCTTGTCTGGATGAGGAAAAAGAAAACGTTCATTCCAGGACGGGGCCCTGGCTGCTCCAAGCGAGTTTTCTCTTGAAAAATAGTGTTTATATACTGGGTTTAATGCTTGGGAGGGGGGAGGAATCTTCGGTATTTTCCCTGTTAGGGTTAAAAAAATCGCTTCAGCACTTCAAGAGCATCTTTAATTATTAGAAATATTTATTAGCAATAATACGCGGGGCACTTACCACTAATGGGTACCAGCGTTTGCGGAGATGTAATTGTGCAGAGACCTAATTAGACATGCGTTGGAGTAATTTGTGCAGCTATAAATAGGGCTTTATTTTTTGCGTCCGTGTTTGTGTTTATGTCGCGATATCCGCCGATATACACAGAAAACAACTTTTTGCCTCCATCCTCAACCCTGCATTCAGCTGCTCCACAGAGGAGGAAAAGGCAAATATTCAGCAATTTCCACCACATTTCTCCTCCCTTAGGGAAACGTGTAGACCTTATTACCGATTTTTACAATTTTTACCATTTCCCCCCTGCTTTTTATTTTATTTTCACCCAAAAATTCCTAGTGAAAACCCCTCCCTGCCTTAAAAAAAAAAAAAAAAAGATCCGGAGAGGATTTAAATAGGGAGTGAAATGCAGGAGGGCAATAAATAGAGGGAGAATTGCAGAGCGATGGGGAAGGAGGGGATTTCTCACATCGCCTCTGCAAATTTAGGGGTCAGAGTGATTTTCTGGGTGGAGGTAAAGACCTAAAAGGCCACCCTGCCCCCTTTTTTTTGGGGGGGGGGGCGGGCGTTGTTGGGCTTTCCAGGAGCAATGCAAACACCTCTGCTGGCTGGAGAGCATCTTCCTGGGAGGAAAAGGGGGGTGGTGGTGGTGTTTAATCTCCTCATCCGGGGAGATAAAAGGAGCTGGGGGTCCCCGCAAAGGTCAGGGGGAGAGGGAGCCCCCCCCCCCGGGTGGGGTGGGGGCGTGAGGTTGGGCACACACGTGGGTAAGGGGTTCAGGGACAGAGTGGAGGGGTGGCCAGATGTGGGGATGCTGTAATGGGAAAGTGGACAGATGTGGGAGTGATGTCCAGATGTGGGGTATAGAAGGGGCACCGCGTCCCAGCGTGGGTAACGATATGGGAGGAGGTGTCCAGGTGTGAGGTGCTGTTCTTTGAGGGTGCTCAGATTTGGGGTGCAGCTGTTTGAGGGTTGTGCAGATGTGACGTGTTGGTGTGCTTTGGCCACCCAGGTGTGGGCTGACCCTGAGGATGTCCAGATGTGGGGACGTCACCTCAAGATGCTGTCCAGAAGGCAGGGTGCCACCATGGGACGGGGTTGTCCAAGTGTGGGGTAGCACTGTAAGATGCTGTCCAGATGTGGGGTGCCGCTCTGGATGATGTCCAGGTGTGGGGTGTCACCAGAGGATCCTGTCCAGGTGTGGAGTGCTACCTTGGGGTGCTGCTTGGATACGGGGTGTCCCTTCAACAGGGGGATGGCAGTTGTGGGGCACCACCCTGGGTGCTCCCCAACAGTGGGGTCCCACCCCATCTTTCCCCCTCCATCATCTCCAGACAAGGACACAGTGCTGGTGTGATGGTGAAACACATGCATGGAGCAGTGATGATGCACACGTGTGTGAGTAGTGATGGGGAGGAACATGTGTGAGCAGTAATGGTGCTGCACACGCATGTGAGCAGTGACTGTGATGCACATGTGTGTGAGCTGCAACAGTGAGACACACGCACGTGAGCAGTGATGGTGCCACACACACGTGAACAGTGATCGTGGACGTGTGTGAGCAGTGACAGTGCTGCACACGTGCGTGAGCCATGATGGTGCACATATATGTGAGCAGTGATGGTGCACACACACGTGAGCAGCAATGGTGCACACGTATGGGTAGTAATGGTGCTGAACACGGGTGTGAGCAGTGACGGTGCTCCGTGCGTGTGAGTAGTGACAGTGCACACACGTGTGAGCAGCCATGGTGCTGCACACGCATTGAGGCAGGGACAGGGAGGCACATGCGTGTGAGCAGTGCCGGTGTTGCACACGCGTGTGAGCAGTGGCGATGCCCACCCCTGCATCCCGTCACCGTGGCGCATCCCGGGGTGCCCGTGCGCGCCCCCCAGCCCCTGTGCGCCGCTCTCCCTCTGACACGCGCGTGTGCTGCCTGTCTGTCCCCATTGTAAAGCAGGGAATTCCTTGAAAAGGCTTCACCCGGGCGTCTGGCAGCGCCGAGCTGTAAATCCAAGTGCTTTATAGCCCTGGCAGCAGATGTTTTAAAGCTCCTTTTCCCTCCCCCCCCCCCCCCCCCCGCGCCGCCGTTCCTCACCCACCCTCCAGGCCTGCGCTTTATTCCCCTTCTCCCCACTCCAACCCCTGTTTCCCCCCCCTCTCCCCACTAAAATCCCTTTGGATCTGCCCTCAGCATCTCCCAAACTCCCCCTTTGCTGTATCCCGGGGGGAGCTGGATGGGATCCATGGGCAAAGATGCCCAGGAGGGAGGAGGGGAAAGCAGAAAAATCACTTCTCTCTCGGCAGGGGCAGATACCTCGATGATCTCTGTCCTTTTTTAAAGCATCTGCATGGGCTTATTCTCCCAGGAAAGCCTGGGAGGTGATTATTGAGGATGAAACCCATTGTTTTTTATCATAACTCCCCCCAAAAAATAAAGAAAAAAGGATATATTTTTCTCTCGTTTGGAAAATCCTTGAAAATACCAGGAAAAAATATCAATAAATATAATAATAAATAAAAAATAATAAAATAACAAATAAACAAACAAACAAATAAATAAATAAATATAAAAGGCTGAATTTTGCCTTTTCCTCTCCAAAACTTGGTCCTGGGTTTTTTGGGAACCACGGGGAAGTTGTGGCTGGGCCTCAGCACATCCCCCTTGCACCTCTTGGTTTGGAGATGAGGATGCTGCTCCCAACCCTGGGTAACCATGGCAATGAGGATGTGGAGCATCCAAACACCGGGCTCCTTCCCTCTCCTCGTTAGCAGGGCCTGCCACGCTCCTGCCATGCATACAATATTTATCTTGATTAGCCAAACATGCTCACCTACCATATTGCGCCGCTGCTGAAGGAGAAGAGAGGGGCCTTTTTTTCTCCCCAGCCCTGGATACAACACGAGGGGGGGGGGGAAACCCTTCCCACCACCTTCCTGCCATGGCCAGACCCCAAATTTCCCACCCAAGGAAAAGACATTAATGAGTGGATGCTCTTAATTAAGGATTTTGTTTTTTCTTTTCTTGCAAAATAAAAGTGATTTGAGAGCTTTCCTATGTAAAATTTGAGGGAAGACACATTGTTTTTGATAAAATAACCTAGTTGCAGGGGAAATAAAGCAGAAAAAGGCAGTTTCTGGCCTGGAAGGACTTTGCTTCCTTGTGTGATGCTGAAATAAGGTGGCTGTTCTTCCCCTTCCCCACCCTGAATGCAGCATTTAGGGCCCCTTTTAATTTAAAGCTCATTTGGGGGGGGGGGGTGTCACATCGTCTCTCCATCCCCCACACAGGTGTGTGCGTGTGTGTGTGGGGGGAGCGTCAGGGCAAGGAGGAACAGGAAATGCAATTTATTTTAATTATCTTCCATAATTGGTTTTCTGTACGTCACGGGGGGAGTTTGCACAGTGCAGAGGGATCTGGAGGGACTGGGGGTTCAGGGAGAGGATGGGAAGCCCCTCCCCTCCCCCCCATCACTCGGATGCCAGTTTGCTGGAAGAGTTTTAGCGTTGGGGAGTTGGCAGGGAGGTGTGTGATACCTGAGCACACTTGTGCACACGTGTTTGTGCACAGGAGTGTGATACCTGAACCTACATGTGCAAGCATCTTTGCATGCGGGAGTGTGATACCTGTGCACAGGTGTTTGCACAGAGGTGTGTGATACCTGTGCACGCATGTTTGCACACAGCAATGTGAGACCTGTGCACATCTGCCTACACACAGGAGTATCAACTGTGCACGTGTGTGCACGCATGTTTGTACACAGGAGTGTGATACCTGTATGCACCTGCGTGTGTGAACCTTGTGGGGTGTATTCGGGGGGGGGGTGTTGCATGATGCATGGAGGTTTGGGGGGCCCTGCACTGGGTGTGCACCTTCTGAGGGTGTAGGGGGGGGTGTCGGATTGTGCTTACACTTCGGGGTGTGTGGTGCACTTTGTTGGGGGGCATCTGAGTAGTTTTTGCATATTAGGGGGCTCTGCACTGGGTGTGCAATTTGGGGGGGTTGCACCGTGCATGGGGGTTTTGGGGAGGGGTCTGCACTGGGTGTGCACCTTGAGGCGGGGGGCGAGGGAGGGGGGGCTCCTGCATGGGATGTGCACTTTGGGGAGTGTCTGCACCTTGTGGAAGGGGGCGTCTGCACTGGTTTTGCACCTTGGAGGTGGGGTCCTGCATGGGGTGTTCAATTTGAGGGGGGGTCTGCACAGGGTGTGCACTGAGAGGGTTTTTTGGGGGGGAGGGATCCTCTATCTTGTCTATGTGTTCTGTGCACGTGTGTGTGTTACCTGTGTTCACACGTGCAGCTCCGCGCCTCTGCAGCTTTTTTAGGGAGTGGGGGTTCCTATGAAGCCCCCACCTTTGTGGTAGCAGAAATTGTACCATTTTGGGGGATTCAGCCGCATTTTTTATCCCCCACAAACCCAAGGAGCTTGTGCCACACGCCTGTGCCCTCCTGTGTGTCCTCGCGTGCGTGCACTGCATCCCGCAGCTGCGCATCAGCTGGCGGCGAACCGGGTGGCAGCTTTGCCATAAATCCTCGTTTTATGGCCCCAAATCCTCATTTTGTGGACCAAAATCCTCATTTCACGCTGCTTTCCCCAAAACCCCGTTTCCGCCTCGTTCCTTCCCAAAAGCCACCGTTTCTCCGCTGTGCCATCGCGGGGGATGCGGCTGCCGGTTCGTGTCCCTTCTCCGCGGCTGCAGCCCTGCCCGGGGTTCCCCGTATCCCTGAAAAAGGCCCAGATACGGCAGCGGGCGGGATATTCCCGACCCCCCACCCCCCTCCCACCCCCCAAGGCCGGAGCAAAGCGGCTCCGGGGCTCTTGATTAATGATAACTTTGGTGGAAAAGATGCGTCACAATCGGTTTTGGCTGCGAGAGGGTGATCGGGGAGGGTGTACATGTGTGTTTGTGGGTGTGCACGTGTGTTTGTGGGTGTGCACGTGTGTGTGCACACCTGTGTATGTGTGCACATGTGTGTCTGTGTGCATATGTGTGTGCACGTGGATGTCTACGCATTTGTATGCGTGTGTGCACGTGTGTTTGTGTGTGCATGTACGTCTGCATGCATGAGTGTGTACGTGTATGTGCACACGTGCATGAATGTGTGTGCATGACTGTGTGTGTGCATGCATAGGAGTGTGTGCATATGTGTGTGCATGTGTGTGTACATCTCTGCATGGATGGGCGTATCTGTGTGTGCATGTATGTGCTTGTATGTGTGCGCGTGTGTGCATGAGTGTGTGCATGCGTGTGCATTTGTGCACACACGTGTGCATGCATGGGCATCTGCATGTGTGCACACGTGTGTGCACATAATGTGCATGTGTGTGTGTGTGCACGTGTGTGTGCATGTGCCTGGGGTGCCATGCCGGAGCATCCCCACATGGGACAGCCCAGCCCCATCACCACCAACACCTGAAGAGGCCAAAGTCAATTAATTAGGATATAAAAATGAGGAAGAAAATGGCAAATGAGCAGTTCTGGGCCTGGAGCCCTCCTGCACCCGCCTTCCTCAGGAGTTGCTCCCAAATTCCCAAATTTGAGGTATTTTCCTGTTTTAAAAGAAAACAAGCTCTGAAACTTTGTTCTGAGGAGATAATAATGATAGTAGTGATATTACTATTAATAAAAAATGATAACAATGATGAATAATAGTAAGAATATGTAAATATTGGGTAAATAATAATAGTGACAGTAAAATAACAGCAATAACGGCAATAATAGTAATAATATCAATTATGGCAATAATGGCAATAGTGGCAACAATGGCAATAACAGCAACGCTATCAATAATATCAATAATGGGAAAAATGACAATAATATAAATAACATCAATAATGGCAATAATATCAATAATATATAATAGTAATATTATCAATAATATAAATAATGGCTATTATTATTATTATTATTATTATTATTATTATTATTATTATTATTATTATTATTATTATTATTATTATTATTATTATTATTATTATTATTTTAAGGGGGGGTAAAATAGGACTTTGAGGCTCAAACCTCCCCCTGTGCTGGATCCAAGCGGGCAGAGTGGGGACTCGAACCAGGCTCCAGCCGGGGATGACGTGGGAGCCCCGGGGTGGGGGGTTGCGAAGGGGGGGTCCGGAGTGGGGAGAAGGCTGGGAGATATTTAAGGCACTCCAGGCGATTGCTCATTCGGTGGTGAGTTATTACAGAGCCGAGCCAAAGGTTATTAGGCAGGATAAGGGCAGCCATAAAACCAGCACAACCAGCGCGCTCTTCCTGGAGAGATTATCATTATTGGCTTATTAATACACGATAATTTTGAATTATACACTGCAATAAATAGAAAAGGCTTGACTCGGGGCTTTAAATATTTTATGAATCTCCAAGCGAACGTTTCCAGTAGCACCATGTGGCTCCGGCCCATCGCACGCGCTCACCCCGCTTCCCCGGCCAAGCCTTCCCGGTTTGATTCCCTTTTTTTTATTTAAACCCTTCTCTCTCCGCTAAATAACGAAAGAAAAATGGATTTTTTTGAGAGCAACCGGATTAAACTGGCAATGTTTGAGTGAGGAGGATGTGCGTCCTGCTCATCCACAGAACATCCCCGTTGGGGTGGAAGTGGGTTTTAAAACAACTCTGGAAGCCAATTCTAGTATATTCTATATTCAATATTCTGTATTCTATATCGAATATTCTATATCCTATATTCTATTATATTCTTGGGGTTGAAATGGGTTTTAAAACAAGTCTGGGAGCTGGGAAGGAGGGAAAGGCTGGATCGGCTCTGTTTTTTAAAATAGAAATACAGAGAGAGACACAAGGGGTCTCGAGCTTTGCTGGAGCCTCAGCTCCTAAAGAGAGGAAAATATTGTGACTTCCCACGACTCCACAGAGGATTCGGGTCAGTTTGGGGTTGTAGGTGTTTATATTATGTATATATTTTCTATAGATATAAGCCCTGTGTGTTTAAATAGATATATAAAATATAATACATTCTATATAATACATCCTACATAACATATGTATATGTTCTATATTCTATCTTCTGTTCTATATTCTATAGGATATAGAATTGAATATATTAGAAATATTGAACATATTAGAAATTGGCAACATGTTAAATGAGGAAGAGATGGGTTCTACACATCCCCAAAATAAACCAGTTTTGTTGAAGCAGATTTTAAAACAACTCTGGGAGCCAATTCTAATATATTCTATTCTATGTTCTATCTTATATCCCATATTCCATATCCTATATTCTATTATATTCTATATTCTAATATAGAATATATTCTGTTCTATATTTTATATCCTACAACCTACAGGATATAGAATATATCAGAATTGGCTCCCAGGGTTGTTTTAAAATCCACTTCAACTCCAATTGGGATGTTTTGAGGATGCGCAGAACATGTTTCCCTCTCACTCACATGTTGCCAATTTCTAATATAAAATATGAAATATAGACTATATATAGAATATAGACTATATATAGACTATAGACTATAGACTATAGACTATAGAATATAGAATGTAAAACATACAATATACAACATACACAATATATATAATATACTAAAATACATCTACACTTCTAATACATTCTACATATTATATTCTACATTTTGTATTATATAGAATACATTATATAGAATAGAATTTAAACTATAATATGCAACATAGAACATAAAATATACAACCTATACCATATATATAATAAATATAATACACTAAACCCCACCCGCAGCGATGACCACAGCTCCCACCACAAAACCTCCCTCCCCAAAGCCCCCACAACCACAACTCTGCTAAGAAACTGAACTCCAGTTTCCTTAAAAAACCCAAATAACCGGTAAAAAAAAAAAAAAGCAAGTAGAAACTTACCCGAGGTTTAACCCCTCTCCGCATCCCTCCCTCCTCCAGTTTGGGTTCTTTTTCCCCTCCAAACCCGCATTTTCAGGCCCTTTCTGAGCCCCGACCCCCTCCGCACCCCAGATGCGATTTGCACCTACCGGCCCGCAGCGCTCAAAAAGCGCAATTTGCGCTTCCCGAACTCTTCCCAAATCTTTGCCAACTCTGGCACCTTCGTCCCACTCCGGCGGCTGCGAACTTGGCGGCTCCGGCGGCAAAAAACCACTGAAAAGTGAAGATTTTCCCCAAAATTCCTCCTTCCCCCCAACCCCCAATTCCCTGCATTTCGAATTCTCCCTCCGCCCCCCTTCTTCTTATTTTCTTTTTCTTTCTTTTTTTTTTTTTTTCCAACTGGAATCTCTTCCGGGGGCAGTGGGAATTCCTGGGGGAGGGTCCTGCCGCCGCTCCCCTTTTCCTCCCTAAAATATATAAAAAAAGAGCAGTTATTACAAATCAACCCCTCCGTACCGCGCCGAGCTGCTCTAATTCCGCGCAGCTCCTCGTGTTCCCCCCTCCCCGAACTCTAAATCCTCCCTCCCCAACCCCAGCCCGGGGCTGTGTGGGGTTTGCGCGGGGGCTGCGGGGGGATGCTCAGGGCTGCACGCTCCGCCAAGATAAGAGCGTAAAAACCCCCTTGGGGCCGAACCCCTTCATCTCTACCAACCCAATGTGAAATTTTCCTCCAGTCGGAGCTGCAAAAAAAAAAAAAAAGGGCAATTTTCAACCTGAAAAAGAGGCAAAAAAAATTTAAAATAATTCAAGAAATTCAAGTTTTGCGCCCGGCTGCCGCCTCCGCTTTTTTTCCCCGCTCCTTCAGGTAGAAAGCCATGCAGGGACTGGCTTTTTTTATTTTTTTTCCTCCCTTGTTTACAGCTAGAGAAGGCAAAAGAGTCATAAATCTTGGGGCAGCCCACAGAGACAAGTACATTTGTATGCATCGTTAGAAGCAGCTAATACCTCAGCCCATTAGCGGAGCAGGGAGAGCTGGAGTTTCCGGTGTACATTAACTTACAGTTAAATTCTGGAGGAAAGGGCATTGCGAATTAACATAAACTATATCCATCATATTGTTTGTCAGCTTAGATTAACCGGGAGAGGGGCAACTTTCCCCTGAGCATCCCAGGCCGGGCCGAAGTGGTATTTGATTTTTCCTCGATTTTTTTTTTTTTTTTTAACCCAAAGGGATGCTCAGGGCAATGAGTTTTGATTTAAAGAGGGGGGGTAAATAACAAAATCCCACGTGTGGATCTGGTGGGTGAGGTGGGATGCGGGATGCAGGGGTGCTGCCAGTCGGGATGGGCAGAGATGCTCAGGGACATCCATATGGATGCAGCGCACACTCCCCGTTTTTCCTTAATAGGCTTTTTATATCTATTTTTCTCCTCGCTCCCATTTTCTTTCTCCCATTAACGGATCGATGGCCCCTCCGCCAAAGAGCCCTCTCCTCCGAATCCATTACGCCAGCTATTTCCTTTGGCTAATCAATGTGTTTTTCTCCTCCATCTCCCCTTCCACCCTTTTTCCTTCCTTCCCCACGTCCTCCTCCTCCCTTCCATGACTCCCCCCCCACCCCCAGCACCCCAAAACCCCCCCAACCTATTGAGGAGGAGGGCAAAGAGCCTTCATTCCACCCTCTGAAGGCTCCAGCATCCTGCTCCCTCCTTATCCTCGTGCCCCCCCAGCTCAGGCAGCGCAGGGATAATGCGAATTTTTGTTATTTTTTAAATATATTTGAATTTTTGCAATATATTTTATTTTTTTTGCTATTTCCACCCCCCTCCTCCTTCCTTTCCTCCTTCGCCCGTGAAAGCGTTAAAGGTAGGAGCCCGGCACCCGCATCCAACAGCAGGCTTTTGTAGGGCTGATTTATGACTTCAATCTTGGTTCACCCAGAGTTCACGGGGATTTGCTGTTCCTGAGGGCTAAAAGATGGTCTCACTTGACAAGTGTGACTATTGGAAATGCCTCTCCCGCTCCCTCGCTCTCTCAACCGCTGCCTCGCCAGAGAGTAAAAGGTTTTCTAATTGAGAATGAGACTCGGGGGCTGTGCCCCCCCCCCCCCAACTCCTTGGTTTTCCAGCCTCAGGTATCAGCTGGAGGTGGAAAAGGGGACCTGGAGGATCTCAGCACCCTAAAATTCCACTTCAGTGTTGGGGGAACATGGTCAACGGTGGCTACAGGGACAGCCCCTTCCCCAGCCTTAATTCCCAAAGGAAATACAAATCCCTCCCCCCAAAAAATTCCTTCCCAGCCCCCTCCGCCACTGCTGCAGGTTTTAAACAAGTAAAATAGTTTATGGAAGGCATCGAGGTCTTAAACTCCCGCAGAAGCATCAACCATAAATTACCCGACGTGACTCGCTTCCCAATGCGCCCAACCCGCGTCTCCCCACCGCCAACTCCCCCCCGCCACCCCCCGCACCCCCACTGCCCCCACTCCCAGCCCTTCCTCCCCCACTCCCCTCCTCCTCCTGCACCCCAAAACTTGAGGAGGGGGTGTATTTTTGAGGAAGGGGGATGTATATTTTGCAGCGAGCACCCCACCCGCCTTTGGCTGTAAAATAAGCCTTGTGGGAATGTTAATAAGATGCAAATTTGAGCAGCAGCTAATCGCTTTCTGGGCCAGCGCACGCGTGTGTGTGTCTGCATGTGTCTGTGTGTGTGTGTGTGTGCACACGCCTAATTTATGCTCCGAGGTAACGAAGCAGCTGAACTCCAGGCGTGCAGCATACCGGGATGCTGCCGGTGCAGGATGCGGCCCCCATTGCTGCCTGGGTACCCGCGGCAACAGCTGGATTTATACGTGCTGGTCTGTGTGCATATATGCGGTGCTGGGCTTGCAGGCAGCGAAAGGCACCCGGGGATGCTGAGGGGTGCTCAGAGACAGCCCTGAATGTGCAGTGTGGCCACGTGTACCCCGTTTTCTGCCTCTATGTGCTGTCCTTATGTATAAAGGGAGCGTTGTGTGCTGACTGCGGAGATGTGCATCGGGTCACGGCATGGAGAGAGCTATGGAAGGGGGTTTGTAGGGTGGTGGTTAGTGATGGAACTGTAGTGTGTCCATGGGGCTGGATGTCCCTGTTTCCATACGTCTGCATCCCTGTACACCCCCATTTCCATATTGCACATGGGTGTAATCGCATACATTCCTGTTTCCATATGTCTGCAATCCTATACAATCCTTTTCCATGTGTCTGCAATACCCTACAACCCCATTTCCATACGTCTGCAATCCTACACATCCCCATTTCCATGTCTGCAATTCCATACATCCCTGTTTCCATATGTCTGCAGTCCTATGCACCCCCGTTTCTATGTCTGCAACCCTATACCTCCCCCTTTCTGTATCTACAACCCCATACATCCCCATTTCCACTGCCTGCAATCCCATATATTCCCATTTCCTTACATCCCCGTTTCCATACATCTGTAATCCTACACATCCTGGTTTCTCTATGTGGTTGTGTTTTCCACACGCACAGAGGCTTGGATCTGGGGTGCAGTCAGAGGGATATCACCCCACCAAGGGGACCACCACGGAGGGCTCCATGTCACCCCCAAAGGGGAAGGACCACCCCGAGAGCAGAGGGGCGGGGGGGTGTTCTCTGCAAAGACCCCCCCCCCCCCAGCCTCTCTGCTCCTTCTCTCTCCTGCACCCAGGACCCTGTGGGTCCCATGGGTGACATTGTCAGGGCTCAAGGTCACCCTTCCTCTTCCAGCCTCTCACAAGCAACCAGTTTAAGGGTTCTTCATCCCAAGGGACCAATTTAAGGGTGTTTCATAGCAAAACCTGATGGGCAGAAGCACATCCCAGACAACCTCCATCTGAATCCCTTCCACCGCTCAGCATCTCCCAGAACTCTTCTCAATCAGCACTGCAGGAGCCCTTGGAATTTCTCATCAAGGTACCAAAGCCACCATTCCTAGGGATACCAGTACCCAGAAAGCATCCGCAGCCAAGCAGCACCACGATTGTGCTGATGCTGGATCCTTCACAACCCTCACCTCTCCCAAAACCTAGAATTACTGGAAAACAACTCAGGTCCCATCCCAGCGTGTTACGTGGAGTTTTTTTAACTTCCATTAATTTCCTTAAAATGACAATTCTTATGGAAATGAGCTTTAATCCAGCTCCTGAGTACTCTGCCTCACTCCCACATCCCACTCCACTACGTGGCAGGCATTGCATTTCGCTGCTGCTTTGGTTCCCTGTGCGTTCCCGAAGGCTCAGTGGGATGGCGAGAGAAATGCAGGGATGTAGCAAGAAAGAAAGACAGAAGGAAGGAAGGAAAGAAAGATGGGAGGAGGGCAAATCATCACTCTGTGCTTGGGACCCTCCCCATCATCCCCCTCAGCCTGGGATTTAACCACATCTCCTGCACCTGGGGGAATTTTGTGAGGATCTGCCTGGTTTTTGGCATCTGGGAAGGCCATGGGAACTGGGCTGGGAAAAACTGCTCCTGCCTTATTATATCATTTAAAAACCCTACAACTGAGTGCAACCCCAGCATCCTGTGCTCACCCCTCTGCTCCGGCTCCTCCAGCTCCCCGGGTATTAAATTAGGGGGAGATGCAGCATGGAGAGCAGTTGCAGTGGTGATGCTTCTCCCCACCTTGCTCCATCCCTTTTGGGGTGCCTTTGGGGTCACCAAACCCCTCCAGTCCTATCCTGGGGATGGAACATTGTGGGAAGGAAAAGATGAAAACGAGCATCGTCAGGATGAGAAACCCATCAGGTTTAGCTGTTTTGCACCAGAACCTCCATGGGGTCCAGGGATTTGGTTCTGGCTGGAGGGGTCACCCCATGTTGTCCCCCCCAAGCCCCTTCGCACCAGCTCTGCCGATGCCTCCCCTCTTCCTCCCCATGGGTTATTGTGTTCCAAGCAAATAGAGATGTAAATATACAGCAGCTCCCAGGCGGCTTTGACCCGGCAGCGCGATGCAATTCTCGCTGCCATTTACACATCCTCGTCGCACTTATTTATTTTTATTAGAACAGTTAAAAAAAAACCCCCAAAACAGCCAGAAAAAAAAAAAAACAAAAACCCAAACAACACAGCAAGAAGAAGAGGAACCCTCAGCTTTGCAGGCTGCCAGGAATAAAGTGTATTTTCTTTCTTCGAGGAGGTTTTCTGGGCAAACACTGCTCTCTTGTTCTTCGAATCACTTTGCCATCTTGTGGCTCTGGGGAAGGAGGGGCCTCACCCTCCACTCACCCCCATTAATCACCCCGACAGCCTTCGCTTGCCGAGGCCTCTCACCCTTTTCATCTCTGGGTTTGTATGCAGCCGCCCCAGAGCTGCCCCTCTTCGGCTTCGCACAATGATGCTGCCAAGGCCTCCTCTCCCTGGTGCACCCTGCATCCCACATCCCAGCGTCTCGGAGGGGCTGGAGGATGGGGACCTTTCCCAGGTGGGGACTTGATAATGCAATTCCCATCTGTATTTTATTTCCCCCTCCAAAATGAGGAAGTCTTCTTCTTGCCATGATCTGATTAATATTTCATCGCGGGTTGAGCAGGTCCTTTGGGTGCCCGACCTCCTGGGCAAACGCATCCCAGCCTGGAGCGTGAGTTTTGGTTGGAGGCATCTTTGCAAATAAAAATATCCACTGCAAGGGTGGAGAATGAGGAGAAAAATTATCATTTCCCCTCCCATTGCAGACGGGGAACTATTTTCTCTCCTTTAGGAGAGGAGCATCCACCTCCTGCCTGTGTTACAGGATGAATGGAGCTCAAAAGGAATATGAAATGTGTGTGTTCTCCTGTGTTTTCACCTCTGTGGGGGATTCCAAGCACCCATGGTACCATATCCAACGTGATTTTTTTTTGCACAGGGCAAGAAGATTGGCTTTTAAATACCCTGGTGGGATAAATGCTGCCTAGAGGGGAGCAGCCCAAGCCGGCAGCACGGATTCCTGGCATCCCGACAGAGCCGGCTGCTCCAGCACTGCTGGAAAATGGCTGCAGTAAGCGAATTACAGCTCCATCCCAGGAATTAAATCACAACTCAGTGCTAACTCGATTGCACCTCGTACGGCGAAAAGGTCAAACGGGACTCACGCTCGCTCCTCGCCGCTCTTCGTGATGGCAACGAGGGCTCCCAGGCAGCTCCTGCCTGCGCTAATCAGCCCGGTGGGAGGGTTTGAAGGGCACAGCGTTGCCCTCAGCCCAGCCGTGGCCCTGATTTTGTACCCACCAGCCCCTTCCTGGGGCTGATTTACACCCTCGTGCCCAGGCGTGCAAATCCTGTAGCTGTGGGGACGAGGGGAAGGAGTTCCCAGTGCTTGCATGCGTGTGCATAGGGGTACGTGTGACACGATGGCCACGTGCAAGGGAAAGGCCACGCGCAAGACAAAGCTCACATGCAAGATGTGGCCCCGTGCAAGGCACAGACCATGTGCAAGACAAAGCTCACGTGCAAGACAAAGCTCACGTGCAAGACAACGCTCGAGTGCACAGATGTGGCTTTACACAGGTTTAGCAAAGCCTGGGGTGATGCACGTGTGTTGATGCCAAAGTATCACCTCAGCTCAACTCCATTTGCACCCCCAACCACACAGCAGCCACCCCCAAAGGTGTTTATTGGGGTGCAGGGCCACAGTAGGACCAGGACCCTCGGGTGAATAGGGCAGGGTGAACCCTGATTCCACCTAAATTCCTTCTTCAGGAAGAACCCACCTTCCCATGGAAGGATGCAGGCGGCTGAAGGTGCTGAAGGGTGTCCATAGCATTCCCCTCTCCTCAGTCCACGGGGGGAATCCACGGGGTGGTGCCAAAATCCAGGAAAAGAGCATAAATCCATCTCCAGCTCTTGTGGACCCATAGAGACAGGGAAATGTCTCTGGAGACAGATAAAGGCACGCAGCCGGCCGGGAGCGCACGGCGTTTCCCTTCTTTATTAATGGAATTGGAAATGCTGCAGGGAGAGCTGTGAAAATCAGCTTCCTCCACCTTTGGGGCTGTGAATTTGGGAAATCCTCAGCTGAAACCCCCTCGTTCCCTCTGTAGCTTTACGCCATCGGTGTTTATCCGAATTTTTGCCAAGAGATTCCCACACTACTGAGCAAATAACGGATGACAAAGAAACCAAGGCCAGGCTGGATGGGGCTTGGAGCCCCCTGATCCAGTGGGAGGTGTCCCTGCCCATGGAACCGGATGCTGATTTTGAGGTCCCTTCCAACCCAAATCATCCTAGGGTTTTAAAAAAAAATCTGAATTTTAATTTTTGCCATATTTTAATGGGCAGTTCAGGTGGAGCATTAGCATGCAAGGCGACAGGAGCAGGCGCTCGGTGCCGCTGTGTGACCTCTCCTTGCACCCAGTGCCGGGGAGGAGCCCAGCGCGGCGGCTGCGCTTGGCGAGCGTGGGGTGGGGGGAGCGCTCACGATGCAGATTCTAATTTGGCGATTACTGTCACAAAGTCATTTGTCAGCAGCCCCGGGGAGACTTGGCGGCCGTCAGCCCTCCGATGCTCCTTAGTGCTGGTTTAATCTTTACAGATTGAATTAAGATTGGGGGACTTTATCAGCGGATGGAGCCGGGTGAAGGGTTAGGCGTGGGTTTCATTTATTCGGTGATGGGAAGGACGGAGGATTCCACCTCATCCAGCCCAAGAGAAAAGAAAAATGAGATCCCCAAACCAGCAACAATCCCCCAAAAGAGAGTTGGGGTTGTTCAGCCTGGAGAAAAGAAGGCTCCAGGGAGACCTTAGAGCAGCCTGAAAGGGGCTCCAGGAAAGCTGGGGAGGGGCTCTTGATCAGGGAGGGCAAGGATAGGATGAAGGGAACAGTTTTGAGCTGAAGGAGGGCAGATTGAGATGAGATCTTAGGGAGAAATGTTTTGCTGTGAGGGTGGGGAGGCCCTGGCCCAGGTTGCCCAGAGCAGTGGTGACTGCTCCATCCCTGGAGGTGTTCAAGGCCAGGTTGGATGGGGCTTGGAGCCCCCTGATCCAGTGGGAGGTGTCCCTGTCCACGGCAGGGGGTGGAACTGGGTGGGTTTTGAGGTTCCTTCCAACCCAAACCGTTCCAGGATCCTATGAAATCCACTTATTACCCTGCAATTGATTCACCTTTGAGATGCTCTTCAGAATAAAGCAAGATGGATGGAGCATCCTTCCCCCAGCCCGTGGAGCAGAGGCGATCGCCCTCCATCCCGATATTAATTCTCCTATTAAATTAAATAACACAAAGGGTTGTGCTGATTTCATTAAGTGTCATGGGCGAATGAGCTCCCTGTAGCCTCCCATCCTCCAAGCAGTGCACTAATTAGCAACAGGCAGGAGTGATGCCCCTCCTGCCTCCCTCCTTTTTCTTGCTTATTAACTGCTGTGAGTAATAAATAGACTTTGGAGGCCTTGAGGTGGGGACGTGGGTGCTCATGGACCTGGGGACACCCCTGCCTTGGTCCTCAAGGTCTCATCTGCAGCAGCCTCAGGAGGAAGAGGAGGGTCTGGGACACCCTCAGGGGGAAGAGGAGGGTCAGGGTTATCCCCTCCTACTGCTGCTGGGGGAAACAATCAGCATCCCAGGGATGGGTCCTGCTAACGGAGTCAAGACTTGTAATTACACGTGGCTGGGGGATAAATGACTCATCAGTCTCGATTTAAGCCATGGCCGGAGGGGGGGTGTTTTGGGATGCTGATGTAGGAAATCCTGTGTATCCCAGGGAAGTTTAGGCCTGCTCTCGGTGGAGAAGCTTAATTATCTCCACATGGCTCCTACGGTTGGGCCATAAACCCCTCATCATCGCTAGCCCAGGCTCCCTCTGGAGTCGGTGGAGAGAATTGGCACAAAGCTGGGAAATACAGCAAAACACCCCAAAAATGACCCAACCCCTTTGCACTCCTGGCTGAACTTTGTGATAAATCAGACTGGAAGGGGAAAGGTGAGGCTGAACCCTGAGGGCAGGCTCATCCCCATCACCCACCAAACCACCACTGGCAGCCGGGTACCACGGCTGAGCCTATAGGGAATCCCTCATGAATGGAGACAGCTTTCCCAGTCGTGCTCATCTGTCTGGCCTTTGCTAAGAAGAGATTGATTTAAAACCTGGAGCTCAAATCTGAAGATCCTTCCTAAAAACCACATTGCTGCTCATTAGGATAATTGGTTTTACTCGCTCCCTTTACAAGACCCCGACTCATCCCTGTGGCTCCTTCAAGGACTTGGCTCCACGTGAGGATTATTGAGTTTCATGCTGAACTTCACGTTAAACACGCTGGGGTTTAGGAGAGCTCAACTATTTTCCACCCTTTTTCTCACCCAGGAAAAGCAGGAGTTTTGGTTACATCGCCGCGGGAAGTGTCTCGCCCCCCGCTGATTTACCCCTCGTGCCCCATTTTTGCTCATCTCTTTAAAGCCCTCTGGCTTTGCACGTCAACGCCAGGGCTTTGCTTGAATATTTGGGATGCTCTTGCATTATTCCTGGCTTTTCCCTTCAAAGAACCAGATTCCTCTTGAAAATCCCTAGGAAAAGAGGAGGTTCCACCCCAATTTGCTACGAAAACATCCCTGAGTTGGGGGATTTCAGCTCACTCCAAGCTTTTAGGAGAGAATTTGCTTCAAGTGCAACCTTTTGGGCTTAAAATCCTAGGCTTTGGCATCCAGTCCTTGGCTTTCATGGTGTTCAGAGGCTCAGGTTGACCTTTATTTTGCAAGGCAATGCTTCACAGCTCTGGCTGAGCTTCTCGGAGCCGCCTGTCCGGGGTTGTTGGCTTCTCGGGAAGATTCATGGGACCCATAAAAACATCAGTTTTCTTTTCTAAACAAAGCTGTTGCTGGCTGCTTCGCGGGGGAGAGGCTGGAGGGAGGGAGAGAGGGAGAGAGGGAGGATGCTGTGCATTTTTTCCGAGCTGGCGAGTTGTTTATTTTGTTGCTGTAAATAAGGCAGAGGGTCTGGCTGAGCCCTTGGGTCGAGGGCAGGAGCTCAGCCGTCTCCTGCCCACGTGGGGAGAGATGGAGGTGATGTTGTCAGACGGGCTGCAAAGGGATGCTCTGCACCTCCCAGCGATCCATGAAGGATGTGTCTCCTTTGGACACGCTCCAGGTTGCAATGCAGAGCAATATTGGCCTTCTGGAGGCTGCTCCTCCTTCAGGTTCATCTTCCAAAGAACTGGAAACCGCTTTCCTCATCCTGGAAGTCAACTGGAGACTTGAAATCTCTCCCAGGGTGCATTTCTGTATGAGAAAGCATGAGCAGCCAGCCTAAGGGTGGGATGCTCCCCTGGCTCTTGGTTACTCGATCCCCTGTAAGTTGTTGCCCATCCTCTTCTCAACCCCAACTGGGAAAGAGGGGCAACTGCGGGAAGCGATTTGCAGCATCCCGTAAGCCGTGGGTCACGGTGGGGAAGTGCCCATGCCGAGGGAGATGCTCTTCAGGAGGGGCTGAGCCGAGAAGCCCATCTTCACTAACAAACCTGCAGGCATCTACGGTAAAGAGAGATGGATCCTGACCAAAACGCCAGGGGACAGGCAGTAAATTACCTCCCGCTGACAGAGGAGCACTTTCAGTCGGAGCAAAGTGCACTTTGCATGCATTTTGCATGCTCTTTAAATGCACTTGAAATTAATGCACTTTAAACTCAAACCCATAGTTAGTTCAGATTCACCTGCCTGAGCTTTGCCTTGCAGAGATGTCCCCGCTGCAGGACCCAATCCAACACCTTTTGAAGACGCAAGAAGGGCCTTTATAGAATCGTGGAATGGTTTGGGTCAGAAGGGACCTTAAAGCCCATCCAGTTCCACTCCCATGGACAAGAACACCTCACACTGGATCAGGGGACTCCAAGCCCCATCCAACCTGGCCTTGAACACCTCCAGGGATGGGGCAGCCACTTCTCTGGGCAACATGGGCCAGGGCCCCCCCACCCTCACAGCAAAACCTTTCTCCCTAAGATCTCATCTCAATCTCCCCTCTTTCAGCTCAAAACTGTTCCCCTCGTCCCATCACACTGGGGGTTCAACTGGATGACTTTCATGGTCCCTTACAACCCAAACCCGTTCTATGATTCCATCCCTGCAGTCCCTGACCCAGAGCCCCTCCCCAGCTTTCCTGGAGCCCCTTTCAGCACTGGGAGGCTGCTCTAAGATCTCCTCAGATCCTTCTCTTCTCCAGGCTGAACAACCCCAACTCTCTCAGGAAGCCATTTACCACCATGAGAATCTTGGAGTGCAGGATGGTCCCTGTTGCCGCTGGAGACACACGGATGCCCCAAGAGTGATTTTCCATGTTGCTCCACCCGCCGTGTGGCTTCATCACTCACAGCCCTGTCCTTGTACATCATTTGGTCTCACATCTCACTGCTGGATGTGTCGTGAGAGACCTCTCGGAGCGGCCACAACTCAGGCTGGCAGCCCAGCATATGGCTCTGACAGGGAGAGGACGGATTCGCCGAGAGCGAGCGCAGCAAAGCCCTAACGAAGAAAAGATGCTGTAATTTTTACCTTGAGGTTACCTGCCAAGCAGCTTCCCCGGGGGGACATCGATCAGCCACGGGTGTGAATTTAAAGCGGGCCAGCTAAATCATATTAAACTCACGCATGGACCTTCTGGTTCGAAATGCAGCCAGCCTTAATTCGGTTTAGCTTGGCGAATTAAGCTAAACTGAATTAAACCAACTGTAATTCTGAATAAGTGTCCAGAAAGGGCCTTTGTGCTCTCTTAGTTAATCCACTTTAAAAGCTGATTTGGATTAATGCTGATGGATGTCCCCTTGTAGAAAAGTCCCGGTGCTGCTGGGCTCGCCCGCTCTGCCAACACGTCGTGCAGCGAGGATTTACAACATCCCAGCTCCCCTCCCGATGGATGTGCTCCAAGATCATGAGCTCTTTCCTCCTTCCAAGAGGTGCTGAGGCTGGGGTCCAACCACTTTCTTGGATCCATCTGGCTTCACCAACTCACCAGCATCGGGTTTTGGTTCTCGTTTGCTCAATGGGAAGAGGCAAAACACTTATTTTGGGGAGATTTGGGGAGATTTCTGGTGGCTTTGCACTGAGTACCTGAATTTAGCCCTTCCTTAAGAGCATTGATGTCTCTGCGTGAACCGTATCAAGGAGTCTGGGCGTGAAAGTCCTGATTTAGGTGCATCTATCGAATCACTAACCTTATGCAGATGAAAAGTGTCCACACTAATTAATATCATAAAACCACGATGCAAAATGAAGGCAGCCACGGTGAGAGCTCAACTTTTGCAATGCCAAGGCTGTTTGTGCAAGGAAGGACTGAGAGGAACCCATAAAGATTCCCACACCCATAAGGTTGTCCACCCACATCCCACCACCTGCGTGAGGGCGTGGAGGCACCAGACCCCAAACATCTCCAGATGTTTCCGAAACCAGCTTGGCAAAGTCGTTCTGGTGTAGAGGAAGACCGTGTCCCCTTGACTTTGTCGTTTTTAGAGTCTGCTGACGTGTTAACTGCTAATCCCATGCCTCCTGGCTTCATTTCTCTTGCAGAATGGCCAATTGCCAATGGATCAATCAATACTGGAGAAAATTAGTAGGACAGGAGCTAAATAAATTACTTCCCTTTGAGAGGTAACATGGAGATGACAAAGAGCAGAGCACCTCACCACCCTGCAGATGGGGCTGGTATAGAGCAGCTTTTTGGGTGGTGAAACCTGCTAAGATACATTTACATCCCTACAACCTTGGCTCCTGGCTATGTGGTGAGTGAATTGCATTAAAAGGTTGGGTAGAAATCAGCTCAGTAAATCCCTGTCCCACCAGAGGTTTGCTGAGGCCTCTCCATCACCACCTCCTTGCTTTCTGCACAGCCTCAGGCAGGTGGGGCTGGATGTGCTTTGTTTCTGGAAGTGAAGGAGAGCCTGGGAAGGGCTGAGAAGTTTCTTGCAGCAGTAGTTACGGATTTTGCTGGTTTAAAGAGAAAGTTTTGGCCTGAATTGGTTATCTCAGCTCTTTCCAGGGTCAATGGAGAAAGGTGATGTCTTGATGTGGTTCATCTCTCCTGTCCTACTCATCCCTTTAGAGGATGAACCCATGGGACCCCATCTTTCTCCACGGACATTGGACCCAACGCTATGATTTTGGTTGTGGGACACGAGATGAAGCCAACCTGAACAGAAGAGAAGGCTCCAGGGAGGCCTTAAAGGAAATCTTCCACTGCTTAAAGCAACCTCCCATGGCAAGAGGATTGGAAGAGGATGGGCTTTAATGTCCCTTCCAAACCATTCCACGATTCTATGATCCTGAGGGACTTTTGGTCTGTCAGAGAGAGACACAACAGGATACAAGTCCCTTGGGGTGGGATTTTCCAGCCCTGAGACTGAGGAGATGTTTGTAGGAGTTGGGGTAGAAAGTGGGGTTGATGGGTCACCTGGTCATGGTCACCATTGCTTGGAAGGCGTGACGAGAGGATGCAACAGCCCTGGAGGATGTGGCTTCTAGTATTGATACCCCCCCCTTGCAGGCACCGACCATCTCCCATGTCCTTCATCCTGCTTCCTCAGTCACATCATTTCTCTACCTCCACCTACAGCCTGAGCCCCCAGACGTCTCAGCAAGGCCACCAAACTTTGGATCAGGTTGGAGGGAGAAGGCTTTTGCAGTCTGGGTGTCTCCTGCAGCTGCTGAAACGTGGCCATCAGGGAGGGATTTGGACCACTCCAACCACAGGAGACCACAAGCAGGATGGGACCCTCCAATCCTCTGAGGAAGCGCTATCTACAGCAGAGATCACGTTGGAATTCAGCTTCAAGTGACCCCATCAAGCTGGGCACTGGGAGGGGAAATGCCTCCACCAAGGCTTGGAGGAGGTTCCTTGTCTTCTCCTTATTAATCACAGCAAAGAAAGCAGGTCCCTTCCCCTCCCATAAATCTAGTGGTGGTGTCAGGCCTGTTTCTCCAACCCTTCCTTGGCTCACGCCGCTCCCCAGCTCTGCTCCCACAATGGACAAACTGGGGAGGAAAACTGCCTGGCAGCACCAAGATCCCACGGGTGTTGGGAACAGGCTTGAAGTTAAGCAAACGTTTCCGTGCTCTGATGAGCCCAGACATTAAAATCCTCAGGTTTGCTTCAAATTCCTGAGACAAATTTCCTGGTATCTCTGGAGAGTCTTTAGTTTTAAGGGCTTGCAGGTGGTTTTTATGCAGATGAATGGAGGAGAAACGTTACGTTTTCAGGGAAAACTGAGGATCCTGTCCAGTGCCTGGGCAGAACTTGGTGCCTTCATCACCAGGATCCTGGTAACTCATTAAGAAGCCCCAAAATACTGAACTGGGGAGGAGTTATGAACGTTTAGTATTGGCTTAAGAGCTAACTCAGCATCTCCACTAACTTTGATGGACCCTGTTCAGATGAGGCTGATGGAAACCCAGTGATGTCCAGTCCCGAGTGATGGGGAAGCAAAGCCCTCTCTGGATGCAGAGGTCTGCTAAACATCTCCAATCAACTCTTTCTTATGGTGCAATTAGCTTTGATCTCCAACCACCACCACTCTACCTCATCCACCACCGCTCCACCTCACTCACCCAGGACCAAAAGAGGAAGAGGAAGGTCTGGGGTTTGGAAGAGATGTGGAGCTGGCATAGCTGCCTGTTCCATCCCTCTTTCTCCTCTAAATAAGGCCAAAACATTCCCGGTGTCTTCACCTCTCGATGTCTTGTTTCCATTAGTCGATGGGCAGCTCCTGAAGTATCTCAGGAGAGGGGTTTTAGCACAAACCACCCTCCAGGTAACCATCACTGTATCTTAAAACCATTTTATTACAAAGGCAAATGTCTGTTTTAGCAATGCTCAGATGGCCACTTAATGTCATGTTTATCTCAGGCCAGACGCTTCTCAAAATGAATGAGACTTTCAGATCCAAATTCCCTCTTTGTTTAATGGACTTCAAGTTGTTTAAATCATCAGCTTCACTTAAACCTCTCACTTAAATAGAACAATCTATTTTTCTCCATTAAAAGTTCATTCATCACAAGCCAGGGATGAATCTTTCCATGAAGCCCTGAAGGAGGAAGCATCCACGCTAGGTCTTGGCCATGATTTGTCCGTTTCCATGCAGGGATGGGCCATTTCTTGGCAAAACAGGCCCAAAATCAGCTGAGAGGCAATGGTGTAACCCCCACCCTCCCATGTACCATGACTGGGATGGATGCTCTCGGCTCTGGTGGTCTCATGCACACCCAGAACCCCTTTCCCTCTCCCATTCCATCTCCTTGAGCTGGAGGCACCCAAACCATTCCCTTACCAAGACACTCAACCCCCCATGATCCTTTTTGGTGCAGAACTAAGCTGGTGGCAAAGGCTACTGTTGGGTGTCAACTTCAGCATGGACCATGGAGAAGGACTCCCCTCACCTTGGAGAAGAGCTGGGCAGCAAGAAGCAAAGCCAGATGATGAGGTTGGTGTGGCAGAGACTGAAATGGTGTTGTCTCCTGCTGCTGGGTTTTGCATCAATTTAGGATGCTGAGGTAGGACCAAGAGAAAAGGTCTCCACCAACACCATGCTCAATGTTGCTCTTGAAGTCCCTAAGGTCAACCATGTCCTGGGCTGCATCCAAGGCCTTGGGACCAGCAGGGAGAGGGAGGGGGTTCTGCCCATCTGCTCTGCTCTTGTGAAACCCCACTTGGAGTCCTGTGTCCAGTTCCGGAAGCCCCAAGGTAAGAAGGAGATGGAACTGTTGGAACAGGTCCAGAGGAGGCCATGGAGATGATCCAAGGGCTGGAGAACCTCTGCTGTGAGGACAGACTGGGAGAGTTGGGGTTGTTCAGCCTGGAGAGGAGAAGGCTCTGGGGAGACTTTAGAGCAGCCTCCCAGTGCTGGAAGGGGCTCCAGGAAAGCTGGAGAGGGGCTTTTTACGAGGGCCTGGAGTGATGGGATGAGGGGGAACAGCTTTAAATTGGAAGGAGGAAGATTCAGATCTTCATCAGAAAGAAATTCTTCAGGATGAGGGTGGGGAGGCCCTGGCCCAGGTTGTCCAAAGAAGCTGTGGCTGCCCTGGAGGTGTTTGAGGCCAGGCTGGACGGGCCTTGGAGCCCCCTGATCCAGCGGGAGGTGTCCCTGCCCATGGCAGGGGGTTGAAACTGGATGGGCTTTGAGGTCCCTTCCAACCCAACCCTTTCCATGTATGAACATGTGCAACCATCTCCAGCAACTATTAAATCCAAATCCTTTCCTTTCAACCATAAGAGAGGAGAATCCCTGCAGCACAGATACCGATAGACCTTGCACTCCCCATCACCCCTTTTATTCCCTGTGCCCCCACAAATTTACGGCTGCCTCCCCCCACCCCCATAACTCACAAAACCCACAAAACCCACCACGAAAGCCATCGCCTCCGTGACTTTGTATTCTCCTTGCAACGTTCATGTGTGCGGGGTACAAATGTAAATACATCCAGGCTGTCCCACTTTGATTCATGTTCCAGTATCAAATCACATGTGCTTCCCCGTCCTCAATAAATCTCCCTACGGTAACTCCACCTGAATTGTTCTTTGTGTGTTTCTCAGCTCAGGATGAAGAACTGCAGCTCGGAGAGGGCTGCAGACCCCCCCGTCCCCACTGCCCACTGGTGAAATATCTCCCAGCCTGCAGGCAGAGGCTGATCTCTTCGGGTGGGGTGAATGGAATCACCCTCAGGTTGGTCCAACGTCTCCAGCGCGGAGCTCAGAGGAAGAAAAAGAAGTGGTTTCAGGGGGGTTTGATGTGTTATAAAAGCCTGGCCCTTGCTGTTCCTCCTTGGAGACAACAACTTGGGGTCTAGAATGGGAGCAGGAGCGTGGCCAGGGCAGCGCTGGAGCCAGGATGAAGCAGGGTGAGATGATCCCTTGTTTTTCCTGTTAGCCCAGCCATCACCACAAGTTCCTTTTGGCTGCCCAGAAGATGAAGCCCATCTCCTCGTGGAGTCCAAAGTCAGCAGAGGGAGGCTGGAGCGTCCAAAACCCAACTCCTTCCTCTGGAGAGCAAGGTCTGAGCCTGATGCATCACCCTTGGGAGCTGAGCTCACCTCACTGTGACCATGTAGGAGCCAGGACTTGGTCTTCACTGGTCTCCAAGGCAGAGAGATGGAAGTATTTCCCTGGAGTGGGTGGGTGCATCATAGAATCGTGGAATGGGTTGGGTTGGAAGGGACCTCAAAGCCCATCCAATTCCAACCCCACGGGCAGGGACACCTCCCACTGGATCAAGGGTCTCCAAGCCCCATCCAACCTGGCCCTGAACACCTTCAGGGATGGGAAGATGTTGCACAGGGGATAACTGGGATGTTTTCTCCCTGGCAGCAGCAACACCTCCACAGCCAAAGAGGGCTGATGGAATTCCACCTAAACCCACCCTGTTCTCCTCTAGAAGGGACCAGTCATGGACCAGGGCGGCTCCATCCCTGCAAGAGCCTGAGCTGCCCCCACTTCGTGTCTCCTCTAAACAGGGCAGGAGCAGAAACGTGGGGGCCCCTTGGCCGAGCACTTGCTTTTGGATGAAGTTTGGAGCCCCCCACGCTCACGTCGAGGCTCCCCTGGGCCTCGTCCCCTCCTTGACACAGGACGCTTCGCATACCAAACCTCCCTCTAGTTAAGATAACACAGAGCGAAGCCTCAGTGGAAAACTTGGGTCGAGCTCACAAATTCCAGGAAAAAGGGGGGTTTTATACTTTTTTCTTGAGTCCTGGGAAAAAAAAAGGGGAGGGAAACCCTCTCATCCTTCCAGGGAGAGCAAGAAAGATTGGAGACAATTACAGAGCCCAGCACAAAGCCCTCGATATCTTTCACTCTATCAGCAAAATTAAAACACAGGGAGTTGAGCGTCGAAAATTCGCCGGCTAATAACAGAAGTAAAAAGTTGTTAATCAGGCACGTGACCCTTATAAAATAAAGGGAATAATTGAAAAGATATCTAATTTATCTATTGAATGCCTCCAACGCTCTCTTTATCACTTAGATGGACAGAATATAATTGGTACGGTGAAAGCCATCAATCTTAGGAAGTGGGCTTTCTGTACAAGATACAACTATTACTGTCATATTATGACACCATAATATCAAGATCAATGACATTTTAAATGCACTCCAGTTATGGGCAATTGGTGACAATAAAAACAGTGACAAATTGATGAAACAAGCGCCAAATGATCTGGTGTCTAAAATAAACCATAAATAATCTTCTTGGGGAAGAAGGGGGGAAAAAAAAAAGAGATCTCCATCGAATTCATAGTGGTTGGGGGACAACTTCAACCCATCCACTGAGGAGGGGATGGGATGATCTGATTTTTCATGAAGAGGCAACTTTCTGGGTTGATTTAGGGCTCGTTCCTGCGGAGTTTAATAGTGTTATCGTTAGCATAATTGTTGCCATGAAAAGCAAGGCTCTCATTTAGCCACAGAAGTTAAGTCCCGGTTGAAAAGTCAACGGGATTGCGCTGTAAACACCGCCTCTTCCCACATTAGGACACCGGAACGGCGTTATTCCCTCCTGGCATCTGTGATCCTTAAATAAAAGTCGTAATAACAGTGGTGATAACGTGTGGATCTTGATAGATCTTTCTGCCCGTGTTCCTTGAACAGCAGGAGAAGCTGGGGGTGGGAATTTGTTGATCTCCTGGGAAAACCAGGGTGAAATCCTGCTTTTTTTTTTTTCCCTTCTGGTGAGTTTTTCTCAGCGTAGGACCAACCCCAGGGCTCTGAGTGACCTTTCCTGGACTTGAGGAAACCCCATGAGATGTTGGGAGCAGGGAAGCAGCCCTTAAATGAGGGGCACGACCCAACCCCAGCCCCTGTGCAGCCATGGGGCTGGGAGTTTGGTGGGTTTTGGGAAGATGCCTTCATCCAGGAGCTCCAAGGACTCATCCATGGCTCTGTGCCTTGACCTGGTCTTCAAGTGGGGATGGAGCCAGGGCTTTCTGGGATGATTCATACCCATCCAGGGAGTTCTGGGAGTTCAAATGGAATGTTGAACCTGGCTCCTCCTCAGTTCCCTGTGGGTGACCCTGCTGGAGCAGGACCTGGCTGCAGCATCTCCCTCTGGAGCGGCTCCCCAGGGCGAGCTGAGCTCCTGAGCCCCAGCCAAGAGCTGCATCGGAGACAAGGGAAGGAAAAATAGGGAAAAAAAGTAAAGGAAAGGGGCCAAGGCAACATTCCCAATCCACGGCTGACACGTCGGGTCCTGCTACACCAGAGGGTTGGCTGGTGGATCAGAGGAGCCCTGGTGTTGGTGCAAGGGGGTCCCTGTGTCCCATGGACATGGGAGGGAAGCACCCAGGCAGGGGCCCAAATGCCATGGAGGGGAATGGGTGCTGGGAGGGGAAAGAGGGAGGGAGGGAACAGGGAGAGAAAAGACAGAGAGAAGGGAAAAGGAGAGAAAAGTGAGGAAGGGAAGGGAAGGGAAGGGAAGGGAAGGGAAGGGAAGGGAAGGGAAGGGAAGGGAAGGGAAGGGAAGGGAAGGGAAGGGAAGGGAAGGGAAGGGAAGGGAAGGGAAGGGAAGGGAAGGGAAGGGAAGGGAAGGGAAGGGAAGGGAAGGGGAGGGAAGGGGAGGGAAGGGGAGGGAAGGGGAGGGAAGGGGAGGGAAGGGGAGGGAAGGGGAGGGAAGGGGGGGGAAGGGGGGGGAAGGGGGGGAAGGGGGGGGAAGGGGGGGGAAGGGGGGGGAAGGGAAGGGAAGGGAAGGGAAGGGAAGGGAAGGGAAGGGAAGGGAAGGGAAGGGAAGGGAAGGGAAGGGAAGGGAAGGGAAGGGAAGGGAAGGGAAGGGAAGGGGAGGGGAGGGGAGGGGAGGGGAGGGGAGGGGAGGGGAGGGGAGGGGAGGGGAGGGGAGGGGAGGGGAGGGGAGGGGAGGGGAGGGGAGGGGAGGGGAGGGGAGGGAAGGGAAGGGAAGGGAAGGGAAGGGAAGGGAAGGGAAGGGAAGGGAAGGGAAGGGAAGGGAAGGGAAGGGAAGGGAAGGGAAGGGAAGGGAAGGGAAGGGAAGGGAAGGGAAGGGAAGGGAAGGGAAGGGAAGGGAAGGGAAGGGAAGGGGCGAATCCCCATCCCTGGAGGGGTTTAAAAGATGAGTAGATGAGGTGCTCAGGCATGGTTGGACTCGATGATCTCAAAGGTCTTTTCCAACCAACCAATTCTACAATTCTGACCATCTGAAACCTCCAGCTCCCACTTAATTAAACTCCAGGAGAGGCTGGAGTTGCAGAGCTCCAGCTCTGCTCCCTGGAGGCATCACTCACGCCCGCGATGATAGCAAGCGGCTTTAATATTGAAATATGTGCCATTTAGGAAACGGAAGCCATCCCCGTGTACAAAATAAAACAACTTTTAGCTTGATAAAAGATACAGAGAGTAAATACATTAATAGGAGGTAATTGAAAACTCCTGGGTAATCTTTAAGCCATCATGAACTTCATCTGTTGGGATGCTCGGGTGTAAATCCGGCTCCGGCCGACTCGCTACGGCTTTAACAAATCACAGTGAGGGTGTTTGATGGTGCCGGGTGTCGGAGTGCAACGACTGTGTCATATTTAGATTTCTAATTATATTTCGAGATGCTTCAGTGCCTTTTCCTGCCCGTGGAGCTGAACAAAGAGGGGAATCGCAGAGAGGGAGCAAACCAGTCGTGAGCCATAAAAGAGAGAGAGGACAAGGTATCAACCTGATGGAAAGGATCAAGATGTTCCCTCTCCTCTTCCCTGGTTGATATTAATATGCCAGGAGTCAGTTTTGCTCCATAAATGGTTGGATGAGAAGGTTGCAGTGGGGAGGGGTTCTTTTTTTTTTGCCTCTGCTGTTGCTTTGCAATTTGCTTTCCCTCTGCCAGGCCCACGCGGCACGGCTTGTGTTCAGTCCCTCCCTCCCTTCCCTCCTCGCTCAGCAAAATCCTTCCCCGGCTGCTCATCCTTGGGATCTGCACCCATGGGTGCTGGGGTGAGCACCCTGCTGGCCCCAGGGATGAGTGAGGGGGTTCCTGAGTGGAATTGAGGTGTTTTGGGTTTGGGGGGATGAACCAAGGATGGGGCAGCCCAGGAGGAAAGGGCAATCTCTAAACTCTCCACCCACGGAAACCCCCCTATGTTGGAAGATGCTCCTGATGGGTTGATGGGATGGCCTTCCTCCAACATCCCGTGGTGGCTTCTCTATCCATCCATCCATCCATCCATCCATCCATCCATCCATCCATCCATCCATCCATCCATCCATCCATCCATCCATCCCTCCCTCCATCCCTCCATCCCTCCATCCCTCCCTGCCTTGCTTCATCTCTCCAGAACCATCTCCCACTGAAATTCATGCCCCAAAGGGAGGGTGTAAGTCTCACCCAGCCCCAAAGATGGGAGCCCCCCCCCCCCAGCTTGGCTGGGCTGGAGCTACCATGGAGAATCATAGAATGGTCTGGGTTGGAAGGGACCTCAAAGCCCATCCAGTTCCAACCCCATGGGCAGGGACACCTCCCACTGGATCAGGGGGTTCCAAGCCCCATCCAACCTGGCCTTGGACACCCCCAGGGATGGGGCAGCCACCACTGCTCTGGGCAACCTGGGCCAGGGCCTCCCCACCTTTCCAGGAAAACATTTCTTCTTGGTATCTCCTCTCACTTTCCCCTCTTTCAGCTTAAGGAGAAGAGCTGAGCAGCCAGGGCTGCTGCGGGTGGTGGTTTCCAGCTGCCTGGCCCTGGCTCTCCACGTCTCCCTGCCCTGGTTGGCAAAGGCTCAGCAGTCCTGCAGGGAACGGGACATAAATCTAGAGGTCAGACCTAATACCCATTAACAAGCAACGCTGCTTGTAGGTGATTGCAAGGGATTCTTTATAAGGCTTTTGCAGATGAATGGACTGCCTGGAGCCATAAATACACTGATCCACGGCCTCCTGCCTCCAGCACCGGTGCTCTGCCTACGCTTGACTTGTTTCCTTAAGGTTTCCTACCCAGCTGGAAGGATGATTATGGGTCAGAGCCCTCACTCGATGTGGGATGCTCTGCAAATCCTTTAGTTGGGAGCAAATGTCCCCCCCTGTGCATCCCTGTGAGGCTGGAGGTACCAAATGTACAGCCCAGGTGATGCTGCTGCATCCTGGGTACCAGTTTCTCAGCATCCTTATGAACCTGGAGGTGCCAAATGTCCAGTCGAGGTGATGCTGCTGTATCCCAGGTACCATTCTCTCAGCATCCCTATGATCCTGGAGGTACCAGATGCACAGCCCAGGTGATGCTTCTGCATCCCAGGTACTGTTTTCTCAGCATCCCTTTGGGAATGAGGGAGGTGGGACCAGCTGGAGTGATGCTGGTTGGGGGAAATCCCATGGGAACCAGTTCAGCTTGGGAATTCCCTTTGGAAAACAATATTAAATAGAAGGGTGAGTGGAAAGGTGGGAGGAGGAGGCCCAGCAAGCCCTTTGCATGCTCATTTCTTGCTTATCCCAGCAAGTGACCGGACACCAGTGCTGCATCCTTGATCCCAAACGCAAGATCATCTTTCCCTAAGGACTTTTCAGCCCAGCCAGAGCCGTCCAAGCTGGAAATTTCACCTGGCTCCTGATAAATTTTGAGGCTGGGATGGGTGTTTCCCAAGAAGAAAAGCCCTCACCTTGTCCTTATCCACCTGACCATAAAATGCCATAAGTGGTCCAAACAATGGAACCTGCCCTTCTCTCCGTGGCACTGCCACAGCATCACCAGCTCCGTGGACATGGGGTACCCGGTGCCACCTGATTTTCCCTTCAGTTTTTTTATTTAATTGGGGGATGTTGTTCATTTTTAAGCCTCACTTGAGCCTCTCCCCATCCTCCCTCTGTCCCAGCCAGCACCAGCGCACGGAAATCTTTCAGCTGGCTGCATTCCTGACCCTGGGAAAGAGGGATGCGAAGACCAAACCCCCGCTCCAGTGCCTTGAGAGCCGGCTCCACGCAGAAAGAGCCGGGAGGTGGTGGGAGGGGACAAGAGGAGCCACCAGATCCAGACGATTCCCAGTCCCGCCGGCCGCCCTTTCCGATGCCAAACAAATAAATAAGGCCAAGAGAGAAAGACAGAGCTGACAAAGGGGCCCGGAGGGAGCCGAGCCCGCGCCAGGCGGCCCCGGGAGCACAAAGGCGACCTCCTCTCCCTGTGCAAAACCCATCTCGGCCACGCAGCCCTGGGTAAATACCGGGAATTTATGGCTCCTTCCCCCCCTGCCATCGCCTCTTCGCATTCCCTGAACTCCGGCAGGAGTTTAACCACGTCTTTCCCGGCCGCTGCTGGCAGCAGGTTTGGGGGTGGCAGTCGGAATGCGGCTCCGGTGAAGACATCAGGATAAAGAAAAGTGATAAAGAATCATAGAATTATGGGATCATTGAGGTTGGAAAAGACCTCTCAGCTCATCCAGTCCAACCATCAACACAGACCCACTGTGCCTGCTAAATGATGTCTCAAAGCACCACATCTACGCAATGCTTAAACCCCTACTGGGATGGGGACTCCAACAAGTCCCTGGGCAGCCTCTGCCAGGGCTTGAGAACCCCTTCAGTGAAGAAATTCCTCCCAATATCCAACCTAACTCTCCCCTGGCACAACCTGAGGCCATTTCCCCTTGTCCCTTTCACTGACCACCAGGGAGAAGAGCCCACCACCCACCTCACCACAACCTCCTTTCTGGGAGCTGCAGAGAGCGATGAGGTCTCCCCTCAGCCTCCTCTTCTTCAGATCAACCACCCCCCAGGTCCCTCAGGGACTCCCAGAACCCCTGTTCTCCAGCCCCTTTCCCAGCTCTGTTTCCTCCTCTGTTCCCCTTCTCCAGCCCCTCAAGGTCTTTCTTGTCCTGAGGGGCCCAAAACTGACCCCAGGATTTGAGGTGCAGCCTCACCAGGGGGTCAATCCCCCCCCTGCTCCTGCTGCCACCCCATGGCTGATCCTCTTGCTACCTTCGACCCCAAATTCTCCTCCCAGCGGCACCATTTTATCATTTCTGTCACCAAAATTCAAGATTGGAAGAAGACTGAGAGGGACTTTCCCTGTTAAAGTGACCCAGGTTGGGTTTGGCAGAGTGGTGGCCCAACCCAACCATTGAATTGGGCTCAATCTCAACGGCAAAACTAAAGTGAGAGGTGCCCCAAGGTCACCCAAAGGCAGTGACATCATCTCACCATACCTCGGCCCAACCCAACTGTTGAGCTGGGTCCCAACTCAATGGCAAAGTCAAGGTGAGAGGTGCCCAAAGGCTGTGACATCGTCTCACTGTACTTTGGCCCAACCCAACAGTTGAGTTGAGCACCAACTCAACAGCAAATTCAAGGTGAAAGATGCCCCAAGGCCACCCAATGGCAGTGACGTTGTCCCACCATGCTGTGAGAGACTTTCTCCTCACTGTCAAAGGTCTGGGGCTCAGACCTCAAGGTCTCAAGACCTCAAGAGCCATATTTAGTGCCCAAATACAATGCTTACACCTTAAGGAAGCTGAAGCAAAGCCACCAAAAAGGTCCCTCGTGCATAAGGCCACGGTCTTCCAGGTGGAGATATCCATGGTCAATCCTCATTCTTTCTCCAGCTGCAGCAAAGAGAGAAATCAGCACCAAAATGCAGGTGGGAACTCTGTAACCATGGCTGGAAGCTCCCTAAAGCCTGGTTTTGCTGGGAAAAGCAAGGTTGTTCCAATTTAAGGGAAGTCGGCCGAGCGGAGCCTGCTAATACGGCAAAAGTTGTCATAACGAGGCCGGCAACTCATTACACTCATTAGCAAATGGGGAGAGCTAAAGGAGCAAGGAGTGATGCTGCAGCAGGGAAAAATTAAGGGAAACATTAGGCGTGACTTCGGCGCCGGAAGAGCTGTTGGGAGGGAGGAACAGGAGGTTGGAAGCTGTTCAGGGGGCGCGGGTGGGGAGGTGCTCCCGGCAGGGGACCCATTCGTCGAGGATGGTTTAGGGGTAATGGAGCTGCACCAGGGAGGAGGCTGGTTCTGAGGAGCTGATGGTTGCTTTGAACCCCCCCCAAACCATCCTTTCTAGGGGGGGGAAACCATTGGGGTGGGTTGGTGTGATTTTTGCAGCCTAAAATTCACCAATTGTGGGTGAAAATGTCCATTTGCAACTGATATTTTGGGGAGAGGAAGGGGGTGCGTTCATTTCCTTAAGCCTTCCTACCCAGCTGGAAGGATAATTATAGGTCAGGGTCCCCCCCTGATGTGGGATGCTCTGCAAATCCTTTGGCTGGGGGCAAATGTGCCCCCTGAGCATCCCTATGAGCTTGCAGGTACCAAATGTCCAGCCCAGGTGAAGCTGCTGCATCCCAGGTATGGTTTTCTCAGCATCCCTGTGATCCTGGAGGTACCTTTTGGGTGAGGAAGGAGGTAAGTCCATTTCCTTACACCCTCAGCCCCAAAATGTAGTTTTGCTTTCCTTCTGGGCTCAGAAAGCAAAAGAAACCCAAGAGGTTTGGGTGAGGAAGGTGATAATTGCTGGGAGCTGCGGTGCCTTTTGAAGCCCCAGCTCCGAACAAGGATGGAAAACTCTTCCAACACCTCCTCTGGCGCAAAGCAAGGCTACAAATAAACCACTCAAACGGACGGCTCTTGTTCTAATCACCCCATAAAATGTATTTAAGCAGCCAGCCGGAGCCTTTCCAGGGCTTTATTTATCTATTTATTGTTGTGGCTGACCGGAGCATCCTTCTCCTAAAGAGCCCGGTGCCAAGAGCCGTGAGTTATGCAAAGGCAGGAGGGGAGTGGAAGGGGAAGCAGAGCTGTAACTCACACTGGGAGCCCGGCTGTGGGATTCTGGGGGGTAGGGGGGCACCCCAGACCTCTGCACAAAGGGTTTGTGTCCTCTCTTTGGGCTGTTTGCAGGGGGGGGGGTATTGGCCCCATCCACGGGAAGGGGCTGGGGTGCTGCCAGATGGGAATCTGGAGCGAGATTGGAGCCCTGAATGGGGTATTTTTTAGTGGAAAAGGTGTTTTCGGGCACCCATTGTTGAGTTTGAGCGGAGCTGGTGCTCCCTAAAAGCCTGCTTTGCAGGGGGTGGGGCAACATCTCCCCCACTCCACACCCTCTCCGCAATCCTGGCATCTCCCACTCAGGCCCTCGGGTGGGATGTGGGGGGTGGGATGCTCCAAGGAGGTGGCGGGATGCTCCAAGAGGTAGTGGGATGTTCTAAGGAGGAGATAGGATGCTCTAAGGAGGAAATTGGATGGTCTAAGGAGGTGGGGGATGTTCCAAGGAGACAGGGGGATGCTCCAAGGAGGATACTGGATGCTCTGATGAGGTGGGGGATGCTCCAACGAGGTGGGGGATGCTCCAAGAAGACAGTGGGATGCTCCAAGTGGGAGATGGGATACTCTAAGGAGGAAACTGGATGCTCTGATGAGGTGGGGGATGCTCCAATGAGGTGGGGGATGCCCCAAGTAGGAGATGGGATACTCTAAGGAGGAAACTGGATGCTCTGATGAGATGAGGGATGCTCCAAGAGGCAGTGAGATGCTCCAAGGAGGCAGTGGGATGCTCTAACAAAGTGGTGGGATGCTTCAACAAGGCAGATGGATGCTCCTACTTGTCCTCCAACAACCAAACCCCCCTTCCCACCCCTCCCCAAAAGGTGGGATCAGCATTACCTCCCCCCTGTTCCCCACTTCATCCCATAGGAAAAGAGATGCCCAGACTCAAAGCCTTCCCATCCCCTCAAAAAAGGTGGGATCAGCATCACCTCCACCCCGCTCCCCCCTTTATCCCATCAGAAAGGAAATAAAACCCAAACCACCTCCGTCCCCACCACCCTTTAACAAAAATATGAACTCCCAATCCTGGCCAATGCTAAAAACCCACCCCCTTTTCCAACCTTTTTCCCTCTGGCTTGGCCTCATCCGCCCCCAGACCAAGCTGCTGCGCGGACGCAAGCGCCGCAGCCCTGTAAATATTAATCAAATCAGGCTTTTTTAGTCTTTTTTTTGCTCTGTTTAGCTCTGCAGGATGCAAAACAGATGGGAGACGAGAGGGCTTTTTAAACCCAGCTGAGGAGCAGGGGGGGCGGAACTCGATCCTAATGAATTTCCAGCAGCATTTGAGGGTGTAAATGTTTCATTTGGGGGCTGGAGAGGGCGGTGGGGCTCTGTCTGGGGGGTTGGAATTGCAGGGGATGGGAGAAGAGACCTCAGTTCTTGGTGGAATGTGGGGTTTATCCTGGGAAAGCTGGGGTGGGGGGAGGAAAAAGAGGGAATAGAAGAGGAAAAACAGGATCCTGCACCCGGTGTTGGGAATTTTTGGAGCACCCCCCTGGTCTCGTAAGAACATCCGGAGTGAAGGCTCTGTCTGCCCATTTTATATTAATACATGGAAATGAATTATTTTAATGCCAATTAACTTGTAGCTGTCTCCTTATTAATAGTAATTTAGATTAATATTTCCTGAAGCAGAATGCTGGGCTTGGGGGGGGCTACGTGACTGGAATAGCGGAGCGTGGCGAGCTTCTATTTATTTTAGGGCTGAATCATCAGTTTTTCAACCCAAAATTGGGCTGGAAGTGCTGTTTTGAGCAGCGAGGAGAGGGAAAGAGGGGGGGTCCTGTTTGGGACGCTTGTGGAATGTCCCCTAAAAATCAGTTTTGCTGGCTTGGACCAAGTATCCCATCACAGAACCCTTGGGAAAAGCTGCCCCCACCCCCCCCCCCCCCCCCCCCCCAAATAACTCAAAGTAGGAGCCCCCCGGGCACCCCAATGCGATGCTTGGGGGGGGTTGGGGAGCACCCCAAAAATAGACTTGTTTTACAGTGTTTTTCTGGAGTAAGGGGAGGGATTGAGGGGGGGGGGGGGGAAGGTCACTGCTGCCCCTTCCCTGTGGGAGGAGGAAAGAGGGGAGGTAAGGGAAGAGGAAAAGGAGGGAGGGAAGGGAGAGAGGGAGGGAAGGAGAGAGGGAGGGAAGGAGAGAGGGAGGGAAGGAGGGGAGGGAGGGAAGGAGGGAGGGGAGGGAAGGAGGGGAGGGAAATAAGAGAAAGGGAAGAAAGAAGAAAAGAAAGAAAAAGTAAGAAAAAGTGTGGGGAATGGAAGAAAAGGGGAAGAAAAGGGGAAAAAAAAAAAAGGAAAGAAAAAGGAAAACCGGTGAGAAACAAAGAAGGAAAAGGAGAGAAAAGGAGAGAAAGGAAGAAAAGGAAAGAGGGAAAAGGGAAGAGAGGGAAAGGGGGCCAGGGGACCCCCGCTTACCTGCGGCTCCGGGCGCTGGGGAGGGCTCGGAGGTCCCGTCTCGGGCATTCCCGGGGTCTCGTTCGGGGCTTCCCGGGGTCCCGCAGGGTTCCGGGGATCCCATCCTAGTGGTTTCCCCAGGGGTCCCGCCCCGGGGGTCCCTGGGGGAGCTCGGGGGTTCCGGGAGCACCCGCGAGCTCGGAGGTTCCGTCCCGCGGGTCCCGCTGGGTTCTGGGGATCCCGTCCTGTGGGGCTCCGGTGGATTCCCGGGAGTCCCATCCTGGAGGGTCCGATGGATTCCCAGGGGTCCCGGCGGCGGAGCGGCTCCCCCCCCTCCGCGGTCCCGTCCCGTCGAGGCGGCCCCGCCCCCCGCCCCGCCCCGGGACCGGAGATTTTCCCTTTTCTGCCTTATTTTTCCCCGCCCCTCCCGTCCTCCACAGCTCCCCCCACGCCCCTGGAACGGGAGGTGAAGCGGGAGCTGGAGCTGGAATTACAACAGGGACAAGAGCCAGAAAGAATAAGGATAGGATAGAAGACAATGGAGAAGATGACAAAGAAGATGAAGAAGATAGAGAAGACAAGGAGGATGAAGAAGACGAAGAAGCGACGATGAAGAAAAAGACAAATAATAATACGATTAAAGAAGATGAAGATGAAGAAAAAAGATAAAGAATAAGATAAAGATGAAGATGAAGATGAGGAGATGAAGAAGGAGACGAAGAAGGAGACGAAGAAGATGAAGAAGAAGAGAAGATGAAGAAGATGAAGAAGATGAAGATGAAGAAGATGAAGATGAAGAAGATGAAGAAGAAGATTAAGATGAAGAAGATGAAGATGAAGAGATGAAGATGAAGAAGAAGATGAAGGAAGATGAAGAAGAAGAAGAAGATGAAGATGAAGATGATGAAGAAGAAGAAGATGAAGAAGAAGATGATGAAGAAGAAGAAGATGATGAAGAAGATGAGATGATGAAGAAGATGATGAAGAAGAAGATGAAGATGATGAAGAAGATGAAGAAGATGATGAAGAAGATGGTGAAGAAGATGATGAAGAAGATGATGAAGAAGAAGATGAAGAAGAAGATGAAGAAGAAGATGAAGAAGAAGATGAAGAAGATGATGAAGAAGAAGATGAAGAAGAAGATGAAGAAGATGATGAGAAGATGATGAAGAAGATGATGAAGAAGAAGATGAAGAAGATGATGAAGAAGATGATGAAGAAGATGATGAAGAAGATGATGAAGAAGATGATGAAGAAGATGATGATGAAGAAGGATGATGAGAACGATAAGAACAAGAACAGACAACCAACACCAACACCCTAACCCTACAAGAACATCTCATTCCATCACTCCAGGATTTGATGTTGATGTTGGAGAGGGTGGATGAACCGTGTTGGCACTTGGTCGGCATCGCGTGGGGCGCGGGTACCGAACCGCGCGGCAGCACCGGCGCCGATGCGATGCCGACCACCCCTTCCACCAACTCTGGAGTGCTGGGATTTTCAGTCCTTTAAAGCGCTGCTTATCAAATTCCAAATGTTTGATATCAAATCCATCGTCTGCTTCTCCCTCCTTGCCCTTTTCACCCCCGGCCGGCCCGGGCCAGGCGTGACCCGGTCATTGACTAAGGGCGAGTCAATAACCGCGCCGCCATTAGCATCGCGCCCGGCCGCGCTGGCAGCAGTGATGGATGGCGCAGGGGAGAGGAGCCGCCGGCCGCCTCCGCCGCGCGGGACGATTTATCATCGGGCTGGGAGTCACGGCAATGGGATGACTTCATTATTCAGATTGTCGCGGGGAGGAAAAGGGGTTTGGGAACTGGGAAGTGGTCAAGGAAAGGCTTTGGGGGGGAGGAAATAAGCAGGTATTTTGAAAATTCAGGGTAATATTCAGTTCATGATTAAATATCCAGTATTTATATTTATATTTATATTTATATTTATATTTATATTTATATTTATATTATATTTATATTTATATTATATTTATATTTATATTTATATTTATATTAATAATTTATATTTATATTAATTATATTTATACCTATATCTGTACCTATATCTATACCTATATCTATACCTATATTTATTTTATATATTAGTTATATAAATTACATATCATACATTGGAGAAATTATATATTTACATATTTTCCAGATTTTATATATATAAATTTATTATTTATATATTTACATTTATTTACCTATTTATTATAATTATACATATTATAATATTTACATAAATTATATATTTACATATTTGTTAATGTATTTCCATTTATATAAATAAATATTATTTATGAAATTATATTAAATATAAATGTAAATACAAATAAATATAAATACAAATATAAATAAAATTAAATATAAAATATATATAGATAAATAAAATAAAAACATAAAAATAAATATAAAATTAAATATAAAATTAAAATAAAATAATAAATATAAATATAAATATAAATATAAATATAAATATAAATATAGATATAAATATAAATATAAATATAAATTCAGGTTAAAGATCAGTTAAATAATAACTATTCAATAATAAAATCCTATTTATATATTTTTATATATGATATTATATATTTATATAATATACACTATATTTATATACTATATATTGTCTATTTTATTATATATTTATAATGTATATTTATACATATTTATACATATGTATATATTTATAAATTCATATTCAGTTATAAAATACACAGAGAGGAAATGTTAAGGTAGGAGAAGGTTCAGGGATGTAAAAATCAGAAAATATTCAGATGTAAAAATAATCAGAAAGGAATGCGTTCGGATAGAAAAACGTTAGAAGTATTCAAACATAAAAATATTAAAATAATATAAATTAATTAATAATTAAAATAATACTACTTTTCAGTTATAAAATATATTCAGATATAAAAATCAGATACAAAAATATGCCAAAATAATAATCATAAATAAAAATATTTGGATATAAGCATATTCAGATAGAAAAATACTCTGATATGAAAATATTCAGCTCGAAGAAATCCAGATATTAACAAATCAGCTGTAAAAATATTTGGCCGGTGAAATACTGAGGCAGAAACCCAGGCAGATTGGAAAAAATCAGATAGAAAATACTGAGGCAGGAAAAAATTCTGATCTGAAAATGTCCAGGTATTAAAAACTGGCAGAGATTTAAAAAATCAGGTTAAAATCTCCAGATCTAAAAATATTCAGATCTAAAAATAGATCTCTAAAAATTTAAGCCTGAAAAATTGTGATATCAAATTGATCGAGGTCTTTATCGAGGGGGGAGGGGCTCGAGGGGCTGGGGGGGCTGAGTCCCCTCGGCCTCTGCCCGGGGTGAGGCTGAAGATGAGGAGGAGGCTCAGGATGAGGAGGGAGGAAGAGGATGAGGAAGATGAGGATGAGGATCATGAGGAGGAAGAAGCTCAAGATAAGGATGATGATGAGGAGGAGGAAGATGATGAGGCTCAAGATGATGATGAGGAATCTGAGGAGGAAGGTGAGGCTGAAGATGAGGACAATGATGATGATGAGGAGGATGAGGAAGAGGAAGATGAGGATGAGGCTCAGGATGAGAAGGAAGATGAAGCTGAAGATGAGGATGAAGGTGAGGAGGAGGAGGAAGAGGAGGAGGAAGAGGAGGAGGAAGAGGAGGAGGAAGAGGAGGAGGAGAGAGGAGGAAGAGGAGGAGGAGAGAGGAGGAAGAGGAGGAGGAGGAAGAGGAGGAGGAGGAGAGGAGGAGGAGGAAGAGGAGGAGGAGGAAGAGGAGGAGGAGGAAGAGGAGGAGGAGGAAGAGGAGGATGATGATGATGAAGATGATGAAGATGATGAAGATGATGAAGATGATGAAGATGAGGAGGAGCATGATGATGATGATGAGGAGGAGGATAAGGATGATGAGGAGCATGAGGAGGAGGAAGAAGAGGAGGAGGAAGAAGAGGAGGAGGAAGAAGAGGAGGAGGAAGAAGAGGAGGAGGAAGAGGAGGAGGAGGAAGAGGAGGAGGAGGAAGAAGAGGAGGAGGAAGAAGAGGAGGAGGAAGAAGGAGGAGGAAGAAGAGGAGGAGGAAGAAGAGGAGGAGGAAGAAGAGGAGGAGGAAGAAGAGGAGGAGGAAGAAGAGGAGGAGGAAGAAGAGGAGGAGGAGGAAGAGGGAGGAGGAGAGAGAGGAGGAAGAAGAGGAGGAGGAAGAAGAGGAGGAGGAGGAAGAAGAGGAGGAGGAGGAAGAAGAGGAGGAGGAGGATGAAGATGAGGATGGAGATGATGAGGATGGAGATGATGAGGATGGAGATGATGAGGATGAGGAGGAAGAGGATGAAGATGAGGATGATGATGAAGATGAGGAGGAAGAGGAAGGGGAGGAAGATGAGGATGAAGATGATGAAGAGGACAAGGATGAGCTTAGGATGAGGAAGCTGAAGCTGAGGAGAAGATGATGAGGATGATGAGGCTGGGGGTGGTTGGAGCCCTCACGCAGCTCCTTTCCCTTTGGACCCTTCGCTCCCTCTTTGTTTCTCCACTTCTAAAGGTTCTCCAACTCTCTTTTTTCCCCTCTCAAAGGGCTGTTTCCCCCCAGAAAACATTCCCCCCAGAAAACAAGGACTTTCCCCCCCTCTAAAATTATTTGATTCCTCTAAATTTGCTTTTTTTTCTCCTCTAAAAGGGTTTTCCCCTCTACAATGGCTTTTTGCTCTATATTTGGCCTTTTTTCCCTCTAAAAGGGCTTTTTTCCCCCTCAAAAAATGTTTTTTTTTCTCTAAAATGACATTTTTTTACTCTAAATTGCCCTTTTCCCCTCCAAAATGGCTTTTTTCCCTCTAAATTTGCTTTTTTTCCCTCTAAAATGCCTTTTCCCTTTAAAATATCTTTTTTTCCCCTCTAAATCACCTTTTTCCCCTTTTAAAAGACCTTTTCCCCCTCTTTTTAGCTTTTCTCTCCCCAAAACAGTTTTTCCTTCTAAAATCACATTTCCCCCTCTAAACAGGCCTTTTTTTGTCCTCTAAAAGGGCTTTTTTTTCCCTAATAATTTAGCTTTTTTTCCCATAAAATAGCCTTTTTTCTCCTCTAAAACACCTTTTTCCCCTCTAAAATGACATTTTTTCCTCTAAAATGGCCTTTTTCCCCTCTAAAAGGGTTTTTTTCCCCACTAAATTGGCTTTTTTCCCTCTAAAATAGCCTTTTTTTCCTGCTCAGATAGCATTTTCTCCCCTCTAAAATGCCTTTTTCCCCTCTAAAATGCCTTTTTCCCCTCTAAAATATTTTTCCCCTTTAAAATAGCTTTTTTTTCCCCTCTAAATCACCTTTTTTCCCCTCTAAAAGACCTTTTCCCCCTCTTTCCTTCCTCCTTCCTCCCCTTCTCCCACTCTTCCTCCCTCCGACCCTTCCCTCCCCGTAACCTCACGAGCTGGGGCGGGGGGGGGGGGGAATAAAAAAAGAGCTGTTTTTTATTAGAAAAGATGACATTTTTATTGTCCCTTGCATTCTGCTATTTTCTTTTCTTTATTACCCAGCTCCAGCTTTATTTTAGTCGCTAACAGAAGCGAAATGATTTTTCCAAGAGGGTTTTTATTCTATGTTTCCCCCCCCCCCCCCTTTTTTTTTTCCTACCCAAATTCCTCCTTTTTAAATACTCCATTAGAAAAATATCGCCTGGCAGCTGGGACGTCGGCACCGGGAAGAGGGAGCAGCCAGCAATAAAGAATAAAAGGAACCAATAAAGATTAATTATCTAATTAACAGCAGCATAAAATATCGAGAGGAAGGAATAAGCCGAGGGCTCAAATTTTGGTGGGGGGGGGGTGTGGGGAGGGATGGGGAGGGTGGGAAAGGGGATCCACCCCATCCTGTGGGTCCCCAAATCTTTGCTGGGCACAGCCCTCCGTGTTTTGCCTCTTTCTGCCCCAAAATGTGGTGGGGGAGGGGGGGTGGTCCAGGGGATGGGGTGAGCGCCCCCCCCCCCCCCCCCCCCCCACATCTGCTCAGTTAGGAAATGGGGTTTGGCCTGGGGGTGGGGGCTCGGGGCACCCCTGGGTTGGGGGGGGGGGTCCCCAAAACTGGGACATTGCCAGCTTGCACATCCCAACCCTGCAGCACCTGCATCCCACAGCATCCTCAACCCTTCATGTCCTAAACCTGCAGGACCTGCATCCCGCAGCATCCCCACCCTGCAGCATCCCCTCAACCCTTCAGATCCCAACCTGGCAGCGTCCCCATCCCTCAGCATCCTTCATCCCACAGCACCCCCTCATCCTGCATCCTGAAGCATCCTCAGCTCTTCACCGCCCAACCCTGCAGCATCCTTCCTCCCACAGCATCCCGCAGCATCCTCAACCCCACATGTCCCAAATCCGCAGCATCCCAGGCCTGCACATCCCAATCCTGCAGCATCCTTCATCCCACATCCTGCAGCATCCTTCATCCCTTCATATCCCAACCCTGCAGCATCCCCTCACCCTGCAGCAACCTCATCCCACAGCATCCTCAACCTTTCACATCCCAAATCCGCAGCATCCCGGGCCTGCACACCCCAGTCCTACAGCATCCTTCATCCCGCAGCATCCCTCATCCCACAGCATCCCCTCATCCCTTCATATCCCAACCCTGCAGGATGTGCATCCCACAGCATCCCACATCCTGCAGCATCCTTCATCCCACAGCATCCCACATCCTGCAGCATCCTTCATCCCACAGCATCCCCTCATCCCTTCATATCCCAACCCTGCAGGATGTGCATCCCACAGCATCCCACATCCTGCAGCATCCTTCATCCCACAGCATCCCACATCCTGCAGCATCCTTCATCCCACAGCATCCCACATCCTGCAGCATCCTTCATCCCACAGCATCCCAAATCCTGCAGCATCCTTCATCCACAGCATCCCACATCCTGCAGCATCCTTCATCCCTTCATATCCCAAGCCTGCAGCATCCTTCATCCCACAGCATCCCACATCCTGCAGCATCCTTCATCCCTTCATATCCCAAGCCTGCAGCATCCCCTCACCCTGCAGCAACCTCATCCCACAGCATCCTCAACCTTTCACATCCCCACCCGCAGCATCCCAGTCCTACACATCCCAGACCTGCAGTATCCCCCATCCCACAGCATCCCAAACCCTCAGCATCCTCATCCTGGCAGCATCCCAGTCCCACACACTCCAGTCCCGGCTCCTCCCGATCTGGGGTGCGGGGCGGGGTGCGGGGGCCGCGCTGTCCTGGCAGCTCTCTGCCTCTCTCTAGCGGCTTCTCCCTGCACAACCGGCAGCCGCCCGCTGCCCCCAGTCCCAGCCCAGTGCTTCCCAGTTCGACCCAGAACCTCCCTAGGCCGGACCAGTACTTCCCAGATTGGCCCAGTTCCCCCCCGGTGCACCCCAGTTCAGCCCAGAGCTCCCCTAGTTTGGACCGGTGACCTCCAGTTCGGCCCAGAGCACCCGCCCCAGTTCAGCCCAGTGCTTCCCACTTCGGCTCACAGAACCCCCTTAGTTCAGCCTGATGCCCCTCTAGCTCGTCCCAGTGCTTCCCAGTTTGGTCCAGAGCTCTCCCACTTAGCCCTGGTGCCTTGCTGCCAGCGGGAAGGAAGGGGAAGGGGAAGGGGAAGGGGAAGGGGAAGGGGAAGGGGAAGGGAAGGGGAAGGGGAAGGGGGAAGGGGAAGGGGAAGGGGAAGGGGAAGGGGAAGGGGAAGGGGAAGGGGAAGGGGAAGGGGAAGGGGAAGGGGAAGGGGAAGGGGAAGAGGGAAGGGGAAGGGGAAGGGGAAGGGGAAGGGGAAGGGGAAGGGGAAGGGGAAAAGGGGAAGGGGAAGGGAAGGGAAGGGGAGCTTTCCTGTTCTTTCTCCTTTCCCTTTCCCCTTTCCCCTTCCCCATCCCAGTCCCTGGCTGATGCTGCCCTCTTACCACAAAGCCACTGATTCATTAACAGCCACATTAATTATGCATCATCATTAGTCAGGGCCAGGCTGGGGGTGGGACAGCTCAAATGCAGCTTCCCCCCCCCCCCCGCTCCCCCAAACTGAGGCGCAACCCCCCCTCCCTCACCTCCAAACCCCCACCCTGCACCCCCAAAACCGGGGTTGTAACCCCACCCCACACCCCAAACCTGGGTGTTCCCCACCCCGGGGTGTACCCCCACCCTGCACCCCAGTTCTGTTTATACCCCCCCACCTACACCCCCAAACCCATAGGAAAGCAGCCCCCCCCCCAAAAAAAACAAACCAAGGCACAGGTCAGGAGGCAGCGTTTATTGCTGGGGCTGGAAATCGAGGCACAGGGATGCACAGACACCCCAGAGAGCCCCCCAACACCCTGGGGAGCCCCCAAAAAAAAACCCTGACCTGTGCCTCAGTTTCCCCCTCCCAACAAAGCCGCTGCCTGCGCCAGATTAAATAGCTTAAAAAACCCAAAAAGGGGATTTAAGGGGAAATAAAGGAGTGAGAAGGGGAAACTAAGGCAGGGGGTGTGGGGGGGCACGAATGGAAGTAGCACCTTCCCCCCCCAGCCCTGGACCTGGTTAGTGTTTAACTGGTTAAACTGGGAAGACTGGAAGGTGCAGGGACCCGGTGGGATCAGCTCCTGGGGAGGGAAAACTGAGGCAAGGGGTGGGGGACTGCATCCCCCACTTGGCTCTCGGTGGGGAAACTGGGGCAAAGATCCATCCTCTGCCCTAAAAGTGCCCCAAACCAGTTCCCAACTGGGAAAATTGGGGCACAGATCCATCCTCCAAGTCTTAAAAGTGCCCAAAACTGGTTCTCAACTGGGGAAACTGGGGCACAGATCCATTAATGCTCCCCCCAGACCCAGCTTTGCTCTCAGCACGGGGAACTGAGGCACGGATCCATCCTCTCCCTCAAAGTGAGACCCTGGGCTTGGTCCAGGGAGAAAAACTGAGGCATGGATCATCCTCCAAGCCCTAAAAATGCCCCAAACCAGCTCCCAACTGGGGAAACTGGGGCATAGATCATTCCTCCAAGGCCTAGAAGTGCCCCAAACCAGTTCCCAACTGGGGAAACTGAGGCACGGACCCCATTAATGTCCCCCCCAAGCCCCAGCTTTGCTCTCAGCACGTGGAACTGAGGCACGGATCCATCTTCTCCCTCAAAGTGAGACCCTGGGCTCGGTCCAGGGAGAAAACTGGGGCACAGATCCATCCTCCAAGCCTTAAAAGTGCCCAAAACTGGTTCTCAACTGGGGAAACTGGGGCACGGACCAATTAATGCTCCCCCCAGACCCAGCTTTGCTCTCAGCACGTGGAACCGAGGCACGGATCCGTCTTCTCCCTCAAAGTGAGACCCTGGGCTTGGTCCAGGGAGAAAACTGGGGCACAGATCCATCCTCCAAGCCTTAAAGTGCCCAAAACTGGTTCTCAACTGGGGAAACTGGGGCACGGACCAATTAATGCTCCCCCAGACCCAGCTTTGCTCTCAGCACGTGGAACCGAGGCACGGATCCGTCTTCTCCCTCAAAGTGAGACCCTGGGCTCGGTCCTGGGTGGGTAAACTGAGGCACGGCTCCACCCCACCCTTCTCCTCCAACAACTCCAGCACCCCCAGTTCCCCCAGTCTCGCCTTGGCCAGCTCATCCCAGCCCCGGTTGGCGCGGGGTTCCGGGGGGAGGGATGGGGTAACCCCTCGACGCGGACGGGGAGCCCGGCAGCTGCCAGGGCGCGGCGCGCCCGCCGCTCGGCGTAGCGCCCCACGCCCACCACCAGCCCCACGCCCAGCAGCCCCACGGCTCGCGCCAACGCCCCGGTCGCAAAGGCCCATCAAGGGGTCCCGTTGGGCCGGGGGGCAAGTCGGTGGGGGGCAAATTGCGCCCGCTGGCCGCCAGGAAGAGGAGGGGGCAGTGGTTGTGGACGAAGCAGTGACGGAAGAAGACTTGGGGGTCCGGGCAGAGGCTCCGGATGAGACCCCAAAAGCGGGCACCGCTCACCTCTGCCCGCCGGCAGCTCAGACCCAGCACAGGGCGCTTGGGGTGCTCCGACGGCGGCTCCGAACACCCCCCGGCCACGCGGAGCCACTCCCGCACGTGCCAGGCTTCTCCAAAAGGCACCTGCAAAAAACAGGGGGGGTCAGAGGAGTCAGGGGGGGGGGGCTTGGGGTCACCCCCTCACCCCCCTTCCCCAGTGCGATTGTACAACTGGGAATCGGTGGGGGAAACGGGAGAGCCCTGGGGAAGAGCCACCCCAAGCCAAGCCCCAGAGGTGAGCTGGGTCCCTCCACACCTCAGTTGGGGTCCCACAGAAATGGATTGGGACCCCCCCCAAGTGACCCTGCGCCTCATTTCCCTCCCCCACGACCATCCCCGTGCCTCAGCTTCTCCTACGTGAGACCCCACGGAGAGGGGTTTAGACCCCCTGGTACCCCACGACCTCTCCCCTGCCTCAGATTCTCTCAGAATTCTCTCAGACCCCCTAGAAATGAGATTCAGGCTCCCCCGTACCCCAGAACAGCCCCCCCCCGTGCCGCACCCCGGTCTGGGCCATGCCGAAGGGGCCGGGGTTCATGCCCAGGAAGAGGACGCGTTTCGGGGTGCGGCAGTAACGGCGCACGAAGTCGCGATGGGGTTCCCAGGCGTAGTCGAGGGGGTGGTAGACATGGCTGACGGGGTCCCCGAAGGGCGGCAGCGCCCGCAACAACGCGTTCTGCTCCTGCTCCAGCTGCAGGAAACGTCCCGCCAGGCTGCCTTCATCCTCCTCATCCTCAGCTTCATCCTCATCCTTCACTGCTGCCACCGGCTCCGGCAACGTCCGGGTCGCGCTCTCCTCCATGCTGCCATCGCCTGGGGAGAGGGGGGACATGGTAGCTTTGGTGAGGGGCACGGGGGGGGGGCAGGGCAGACTGGGGGGAGGCACAGGAGGGCAGCCCCAGAGAGGGGGAACAAGGTAGTCTCGGGGGGGTGGCACCCCCCCAGGCTGCCCTGCCCCTCCAATTGCCCCCTCCTTACCCTTAAAAGCCCCCCAACTGCCCAACACAATGGTTCTGCACACCCCCTCCCCCCCTCTAACTGCCCTATAGAGCAGCTCTGGACCCCCACAGCCCCCCCTCTCCCCTCACGGCCCCCCAGTCTCT
>JAUMJJ010000804.1:0-44011 GCA_033556795.1 Tapera naevia | reverse complement strand
GGTGAGCGAGCGGACGTGGGCGAGCAGCGGCTCCCGAAGTTCCGGACACTTCTCGAAGACGGCGGCGAGTTGGGGGGGGGGCAGCTGTAGAACCACCTGGAAGGATTGCGGCTTCGTGCGCTGGCAGCACTTGATGAACCCCTCCCACACCTTGGGGTACTTCCACACCTGGAGGGGAGGGACAGACGGACAGCGTCGGGACAGATTGCACAGCCAGAGAGCCGTAAGCGGCCAGGAAAGCCTTAGGGACAGAGGGACACACGGACAGCTGGGGAAGGGAGGGACAGGGACACAGGGACAGGGAGAGCCGGGTGGATGGACAGACAGGGGGACACACAGGCAGACAGATGGACAGCTGGATAGAGAGATAGATGGACAGCTGGGCAGACAGACAGACATGGACAGACAGACAGATGGACAGCTGGATAGACAGCTGGGCAGACAGACAGATGGACAGCTGAACAGACAGATAGATGGGCAGCTGGATAGACAGACAGCTGGACAGACAGCTGGACAGCTGGATATATACAGACAGATGGACAGCTGAACAGACAGACAGAAAGACAGACAGCTGGATAGAGAGAGAGAGAGAAAGATGGACAGCTGGACAGACAGAAAGATAGACAGATGGAGATATGGACAGAAAGATGGACAGCTGGACAGAGAGAGAGAAAGATGGACAGCTGGACAGACAGACAGCCAGCTAGAGAGTAGGATGGACAGCTGGACAGACAGAAAGATGGAAGGACAGCTGGAGAGACAGACAGCTGGAGAGACAGAAAGATGGACAGCTGGACAGACAGACAGCTAGACAGAAGGATGGACAGCTGGAGAGACAGACAGGCAGCTAGACAGAAGGATGGACAGCTGGACGGACAGAAAAATCGACAGATGGACAGGAAGATGGACAGCTGAACAGAAAGACAGCGGGACAGCCAGACGGACAGCCATCCATCCAGGTAGATGGACAGATGGACAGCTGGACAGACAGGAAGATGGACAGCTGGATAGACAGACAGACAGACGGACAGACAGACAGACGGACAAATTGACAGCTGGACAGACAGAGAGAGAGAGAAAGATGGACAGCTGGACAGACAGACAGATGGAAGGACAGCTGGAGGGACAGACAGCAGGACAGTTGGAGAGACAGCCAGCCATGCGGATGACCAGGTGGACATCTGGACAGGAAGATGGACAGCTGGATAGACAGCCAGCCAGATGGACAGCCAGCTGGACAGATGGACAGGAAGATGGACAGCTGGACAGAGAGAGAGAGAGAAAGATGGATGGACAGCTGGACAGACAGACAGATGGAAGGACAGCTGGAGAGACAGACAGCAGGACAGTTGGAGAGACAGCCAGCCAGGCGGGTGGACAGCTGGACTTTTGGACAGGAAGATGGACAGCTGGACAGGAAGATGGACAGCTGGACAGGAAGATGGACAGCTGGATAGACAGCCAGCCAGATGGACAGGAAGATGGACAGCTGGACAGAGAGAGAGAGAGAAAGATGCACAGCTGGACAGACAGACAGATGGAAGGACAGCTGGAGAGACAGACAGCAGGACAGTTGGAGAGACAGACAGCCAGGCGGGTGAACAGCTGGACAGGAAGATGGACAGCTGGATAGACAGCCAGCCAGACGGACAGCCAGCTGGACAGATGGACAGGAAGATGGACAGATGGACAGAGAGAGAGAGAAAGATGGACAGCTGGACAGACAGACAGATGGAAGGACAGCTGGAGAGACAGACAGCAGGACAGTTGGAGAGACAGCCAGCCAGGCAGGTGAACAGCTGGACAGCTGGACAGGAAGATGGACAGCTGGACAGGAAGATGGACAGCTGGATAGACAGCCAGCCAGATGGACAGCCAGACAGACAGATGGACAGGAAGATGGACAGATGGACAGAGAGAGAATGATGGACAGCTGGACAGACAGAAAGATGGAAGGACAGCTGGAGAGACAGACAGCGGGACAGTTGGAGAGACAGCCAGCCAGGCGGGTGGACAGCTGGACAGCTGGACAGGAAGATGGACAGCTGGATAGACAGCCAGATAGACAGACGGACAGACAGCCCGACAGCTGGACAGGAAGATGGACAGCTGGATAGACAGCCAGACAGACAGACGGACAGACAGCCCGACAGATGGACAGGAAGATGGACAGGAAGATGGACAGCTGGACAGAGAGAGAATGATGGACAGCTGGACAGACAGACAGAGGAAGGACAGCTGGAGAGACAGCCAGCCAGGCGGGTGGACAGCTGGACAGCTGGACAGGAAGATGGACAGCTGGACAGACAGATGGACAACTGGATAGACAGCCAGCCAGGCGGACAGACAGCCGGACAGATGGACAGGAAGATGGACAGCTGGACAGAAAGATGGACAGCTGGACAGACAGACAGATGGAAGGACAGCTGGAGAGACAGCCAGCTGGACAGTTGGAGAGACAGCCAGCCAGGCGGGTGGACAGCTGGACAGGAAGATGGACAGCTGGATAGACAGCCAGCCAGCTGGACAGCCAGCTGGACAGATGGACAGGAAGATGGACAGATGGACATAGAGAGAAAGATGGACAGCTGGACAGACAGACAGATGGAAGGACAGCTGGAGAGACAGACAGCTGGACAGCTGGAGAGACAGCCAGCCAGGCGGGTGGACAGCTGGACATCTGGACAGGAAGATGGACAGCTGGATAGACAGATGGACAGCTGGATAGACAGCCAGCCAGATGGACAGCCAGCTGGACAGATGGACAGGAAGATGGACAGATGGACAGAGAGAGAGAGAGAAAGATGGATGGACAGCTGGACTGACAGACAGATGGAAGGACAGTTGGAAAGACAGACAGCCAGGCGGGTGAACAGCTGGACAGCTGGACAGGAAGATGTACAGCTGGACAGAAAGATGGACAGCTGGAGAGACAGACAGATGGAAGGACAGCTGGAGAGACAGACAGCGGGACAGTTGGAGAGACAGCCAGCCAGGCAGGTGGACAGCTGGACAGCTGGACAGGAAGATCGACAGCTGGACAGGAAGATGGACAGCTGGATAGACAGCCAGCCAGCTGGACAGCCAGCCGGACAGATGGACAGGAAGATGGACAGATGGACAGAGAGAGAGAGAGAAAGATGGATGGACAGCTGGACAGACAGACAGATGGAAGGACAGTTGGAGAGACAGACAGCAGGACAGTTGGAGAGACAGCCAGCCAGGCGGGTGGACAGCTGGACAGCTGGACCGGAAGATGGACAGCTGGATAGACAGACAGCCAGGTGGACAGACAGCTGGACAGCTGGACAGGAAGATGGACAGCTGGATAGACAGCCAGCCAGACGGACAGCCAGCCAGCCAGATGGACAGGAAGATGGACAGCTGGACAGAGAGAGAGAAAGAGGGACAGCTGGACAGACAGAAAGATGGGAGGACAGCTGGAGAGACAGACAGCCAGGTGGGTGGACAGCTGGACAGCTGGACAGGAAGATGGACATCTGGACAGGAAGATGGACAGCTGGATAGCCATCCGTCCGTCCGTCCGTCCGTCCGCACCTGCTTCATGATGAGGCGGGAGAGGATGTTCATGGCGAAGCCGCCGAGGCGCGGGTACATGGAGAGCGCCTGGATCACCGTGCGCATCAGCAGCAGCGGCAGCGGGCTCTGCTCCACCAGCTGCTGCAGCACCACGGCCAGCACCTCCGACGTGTACACGTTGCGCTCCGCGAAGCACAGGTTGGTGGCTGCGGGGGACAGGGGCGTCACCGCCCGCCGATCACCACCCCCACCACCCCCACCACCCCGGGACACCCCCACGCCCAGAGAGGGAGGGGGTCAAAGGTGCCCCCCCGCAACCTGAGCATCCACACGTCACCCCGACACCTCCCGCCCACCACGTCCCCCAGAGCACCCCTGGGTCACTCTGTCACCCCCACACTCGGAGCACCCCGGTGTCACCCCAACACATCCCACCCACCATGTCCCCCGGAGCACCCCTGGGTCACTCTGTCACCCCCACACTCGGAGCACCCCGGTGTCACCCTGACACCTCCCGCCCACCACGTCCCCCGGAGCACCCCTGGGTCACTCTGTCACCCCCACACTCGGAGCACCCCGGTGTCACCCTGACACCTCCCGCCCACCACGTCCCCCAGAGCACCCCTGGGTCACTCTGTCACCCCCACACTCGGAGCACCCCGGTGTCACCCTGACACCTTCCGCCCACCACGTCCCCCGGAGCACCCCTGGGTCACTCTGTCACCCCCACACTCGGAGCACCCCCCTGGCGTCACCCCAACATATCCCACCCACCATGTTCCCCAGAGCACCCCTGGGTCACTCTGTCACCCCCACACTCGGAGCACCCTGGAGTCACCCCGACACCTCCCACCCACCGCGTCCCCGTGTCGCCCAGAGCACCCCTGGGTCACTCTGTCACCCCCACACTCGGAGCACCCTGGTGTCACCCCGACACCTCCTGCCCACCATGTCCCCATGTCTCCCGGAGCACCCTTGGGTCACTCTGTCACCCTCACACTCAGAGCACCCTGGTGTCACCCCAACATCTCCCGTCCCAACACATCCCACCCACCATGTTCCCCAGAGCACCCCTGGGTCACTCTGTCACCCCCACACTCGGAGCACCCCCCGGTGTCACACCAACACATCCCATCCACCACGTCCCCGCGTCACCTGGAGCACCCCTGGGTCACTCTGTCACCCCTGCACTCAGAGCACCCCCCCCGGTGTCACCCCAACACATCCCACCCACCACGTCCCCCGGAGCACCCCTGGGTCACTCTGTCACCCCTGCACTCAGAACATCCCGGTGTCACCCTGACACCTTCCACCCACCACGTCCCCCAGAGCACCCCTGGGTCACTCTGTCACCCCCACACTTGGAGCACCCTGGTGTCACCCCGACACCTCCCGCCCGCTGTGTCACGCGTTGCCTGGAGCGCCCCTGGGTCACTCTGTCACCCCCACACTCGGAGCACCCCCCGGTGTCACCCCAACACATCCCATCCACCACGTCCCCGCATCACCTGGAGCACCCCTGGGTCACTGTCACCCCTGCACTCGGAGCACCACCCCCCCCCCGGTGTCACCCCAACACATCCCACCCACCATGTTCCCCGGAGCACCCCTGGGTCACTCTGTCACCCCTGCACTCAGAGCACCCCGGTGTCACCATGACACCTCCCGCCCACCACGTCCCCCAGAGCACCCCTGGGTCACTCTGTCACCCCCACACTTGGAGCACCCTGGTGTCACCCCGACACCTCCCGCCCGCTGTGTCACGCGTTGCCTGGAGCGCCCCTGGGTCACTCTGTCACCCCCACACTCGGAGCACCCCCCGGTGTCACCCCAACACATCCCATCCACCACGTCCCCGCATCACCTGGAGCACCCCTGGGTCACTGTCACCCCTGCACTCGGAGCACCACCCCCCCCCCGGTGTCACCCCAACACATCCCACCCACCATGTCCCCCGGAGCACCCCTGGGTCACTCTGTCACCCCCACACTTGGAGCACCCTGGTGTCACCCCGACACCTCCTGCCCACCGTGTCCCCATGTCTCCCGGAGCACCCTTGGGTCACTCTGTCACCCCCATATTCGGAGCCCCCCCGCCTCCAGCAGCCATTGTGTCCCTGTGTCCCCTCCACCCAGCAGCCACTGTGTCCCCATTTCCCCCCATGTCCCCCCCCAGAAGCCACTGTGTCCCCATCTGTCCCCCCCACCCAGCAGCCGTTGTCTCCCCTTGGCAGCCATTGTGTCCCTTTGTGTCCCCTCGTACCCCCATGTGTCCCCCCATCCCAGCAGCCCTTGTGTCCCTGCGCCCCCCGCCGTGTCCCCAAGTGCCCCCTCTGTCCCCACGTCCCACGCCCACCCTTGATGATGGACTTCATGTCACACTTGGCCGAGTCAATGTTGTGCAGCGCGATGAGCAGCTCGCCTGGGTTCAGTGGGGACACGGCCGAGGTGCCCTCACCTGCGTGGGGACACCAAGGCTCAGGGGGGGACATGTCCACCTCACAGGGGGCCCAGAGGTCACCCTGTGTCCCTCCCAGGGAGGTGTCACCACCCACGGCCCAGGTTCCAAGCCCAGGTGGGCCCACGTCCCCACAACATCATTGGGACTGTCCCCATGGTGTCCCACCACCAGAAGGTCCCACGTCCCACCCCAGGCACTGGGATTGTCCCCAGGGATGTCCCATGGTGTCCCACTACCAGAAGGTTCCACGTCCCACCCCAGGCACTGGGATTGTCCCCAGGGATGTCCCATGGTGTCCCACCACCAGAAGGTCCCACATCCCACCCCAGGCAATGGGATTGACCCCAAGGGTGGCTGTGGTGTCCCACCATGGGGAGGTCCCATGTCCCAGCCACGATGGCACCAGATGGTCTCATGTCCCAGCCAGGATGGCTCCACGTCCCACCCCAGGCACTGGGATTGTCCCCAGGGATGTCCCATGGTGTCCCACCACCAGAAGGTCCCACATCCCACCCCAGGCACTGGGATTGTCCCCAGGGATGTCCCATGGTGTCCCACTACCAGAAGGTTCCACGTCCCACCCCAGGCACTGGGATTGTCCCCAGGGATGCCCCATGGTGTCCCACCACCAGAAGGTCCCACGTCCCACCCCAGGCACTGGGATTGTCCCCAGGGATGCCCCATGGTGTCCCACCACCAGAAGGTCCCACATCCCACCCCAGGCACTGGGATTGTCCCCAGGGATGTCCCATGGTGTCCCACCACCAGAAGGTCCCACGTCCCACCCCAGGCACTGGGACTGTCCCCAGGGATGTCCCATGGTGTCCCACCACCAGAAGGTCCCACATCCCACCCCAGGCAATGGGATTGACCCCAAGGGTGGCTGTGGTGTCCCACCATGGGGAGGTCCCATGTCCCAGCCACGATGGCACCAGATGGTCCCACGTCCCAGCCAGAATGGCTCCATGTCCCACCCCAGGCACTGGGATTGTCCCAGGGATGTCCCATGGTGTCCCACCACCAGAAGGTCCCACATCCCACCCCAGGCACTGGGATTGTCCCCAGGGATGCCCCACGGTGTCCCACCACCAGAAGGTCCCACGTCCCACCCCAGGCACTGGGATTGTCCCCAGGGATGTCCCATGGTGTCCCACTACCAGAAGGTCCCACATCCCACGCCAGGCAATGGGATTGACCCCAAGGGTGGCTGTGGTGTCCCACCATGGGGAGGTCCCATGTCCCAGCCACGATGGCACCAGATGGTCTCATGTCCCAGCCAGGATGGCTCCACGTCCCACCCCAGGCACTGGGATTGTCCCCAGGGATGCCCCATGGTGTCCCACTACCAGAAGGTTCCACGTCCCACCCCAGGCACTGGGATTGTCCCCAGGGATGTCCCATGGTGTCCCACCACCAGAAGGTCCCACATCCCACCCCAGGCACTGGGATTGTCCCCAGGGATGTCCCATGGTGTCCCACCACCAGAAGGTCCCACGTCCCACCCAGGACGGCCCCGTGACGCCAGGCACTGGCATCGTCCCTGGGGAGGTTCCAGGCCCCACGTCCCCCGTGCTGTCCCCATCCCCTACCGTGCTGTGTCCCCAGCAGGCGGTTGAAGACCTCCTTGACCACGATGGGGTTGAGTTTGATGAGCTTGGGCAGTGCCTGGATCACCTCTTTCTGCACCCAAAACATCAGCGCTCGGTGGGGGGGGACAAGGGGAGGGGACACAAGGGGAGGGGACACAGAGGGGCCAGGAACAGAGGGGCTGGGGATGGAGGGGATGCAGGTGGGACAGGGAGGGAGGGGACATGGAAGGGACAGGGCTGGGGGCGAAGAGGGAGACAGAGGGGACGCGGAGGGGATGTTCCAACCTTCTCCAGCCCGTTGAGGACAGGGATGAGGAACCTCACATCCGGCAGCCGCTTGTGGTAGAGCTCACGGACCCTCTTCACCAGCTCAGGCGAGGGGGGCACTGGGGGACAGGGTGGGACATCACCACAGGGCTCGTCCCTTCGCCCTCCCGTCCCCTCGTTGTCCCCCGTTGTCCCCACCTTTGTCCGTCAGGCTGTGCAGGCAGCGCGTCACCAGCGTCTCGGCGCCTTTGGGACAGTTCTCCACCAGCAGCAGGAGCTCGGGGGAGTTCATCCCCATCCCACGGATCTACGGCAAAGCCACCAGGGGTGTCCCCACGCCCAACCCCTCGGGGACTCCCAGCCTGTGTCCCCAACCACCCCCAGGTGCTCACCGGCTGCTCAATGACGCGCAGGACCGTGCGCTTGATGTCGGCGATGGCCTCGGTGTAGACGGACGCCAACTCATGGATGAGCTTGTGGTTGTGGGGCAGCAGGGCCAGGTAGAGGTAGAGGCACTGCTTGATGGTCTCCTCCGTCCACGGCGCGGCCACCTCTGCGTCACACACGGTGTCACCACCCCCCTCCCTGTCTCCTACCCCTTGCAGTGGGTGCCACCCCCCTCCCCAAACCTCACCGGTGTCCTTGTCGGCGCCGAAGAGGACGGAGGGCGGGTTGGGGTGCACCAGGAGCTGCAGGTAGTTGAGGGCAAACTTCTCCACGTAGTCCCGCAGCTGGTCCTTCTCGTACATCCTCTTGATGAAGAGCAGGGCTTGCTGGCGGACCTGCAGGGCGGTCAGTGTCACCAGTGTGGGGACACTTTGGGGACAGGGATGTCCCCAGGGTTGCAGCCGCCCCTCGCCACGCCCAGACCTTGTCCTTCTCGTGGGAGCTGAGGTCCAGCAGGACGTGGAGGTACTGGAACTGCCGTGCTGGGCACCTGAAGATGAGGTCCCGCAGGGTGGACATGCCCAAGTAGGTTCGACTCTAGGGGGACAGTGGCAGGGGACGTTGGAAGTGGTCCCTGGTGTCCCCAACCCCTCACGGCCCCAGCCCTGGTGGGTGCCCACCTCGTCCTCGCAGTACTTGCGGATGACCTCCAGCGCGCCCTCCGTGATGAGCGGCGCCTCCAGCACCACCTTGGTGAAAATCCTGCCCAGAAAGGGACATCACCGGGGTGAGGATGTCACCAGGAAAGGGACATCAGCTGGGTGGCGATGCCAGTGGGGCGGGGACAGGCCTGGGGACCATCTGGAGGGATGTTCAGGGCCTGAGAGCAACTGTGGCTCCCACCACCCTGTCCCCTCGTGGCACAATCCCTGGTGGCACCAGCCCATCCCTCGGTGGCAGCATCCTGTCCCCTGGTGACCCCATCCCTGGTGGTCACATCCCATCCCTGGTGGCCCCATCCCATCTCTGGTGGCCCCATTCCTGGTAGCACAATCCTATCCCATGGTGTCCCCATCCCCGTTGGCCCCATCCCATCCCGTGGTGGCCCCATCCCCGGTGGCCCCATCCCCGTTGGCCCCATCCCCGTTGGCCCCATCCCATCCCCGTTGGCCCTATCCCCATTGGTCCCATCATATCCCCGTTGGCCCCATCCCTGGTGTCCCCATCCCCACTGGCCCCATCCCATCCCCGTTGGCCCCATCCCCATTGGCCCCATCCCTGGTGTCCCCATCCCTGGTGTCCCCATCCTCGTCGGCCCCATCCCCGTTGGCCCCATCCCTGCTGGCCCGATTCCTGGTGTCCCCATTCCGTTGGCCCAATCCCCGTTGGCCCCATCCCTGGTGTCCCCACCCCTGGTGTCCCCATCCCCGGTGTCCCCATCCCCGTTGGCCCCATCCCCATTGGCCCCACCCCTGGTGTCCCCATCCCCGTTGTCCCCATCCCTGGCGTCCCCATCCCCGGTGTCCCCACCCCCGTTGTCCCCATCCCCGTTGTCCCCATCCCCGTTGTCACCATCCCTGGTGTCCCCATCCCCGGTGGCCCCATCCCCGGTGGCCCCATCCCTGCTGGCCCGATCCCTGGTGTCCCCATCCCCATTGTCCCCACCCCCGTTGTCCCCATCCCATTGTCCCCACCCCCGTTGTCCCCACCCCTGGTGTCCCCATCCCCGTTGTCCCCACCCCCATTGTCCCCACCCCCATTGTCCCCATCCCCGTTGTCCCCATCCCCATTGTCCCCACCCCCGTTGTCCCCACCCCCATTGTCCCCATCCCCGTTGTCCCCATCCCCATTGTCCCCACCCCCATTGTCCCCACCCCCATTGTCCCCATCCCCATTGTCCCCATCCCCGTTGTCCCCACCCCCATTGTCCCCATCCCCATTGTCCCCATCCCCGTTGTCCCCATCCCATTGTCCCCACCCCCTTTGTCCCCATCCCCGTTGTCCCCACCCCCGTTGTCCCCATCCCATTGTCCCCATCCCCGTTGTCCCCATCCCCGTTGTCCCCATCCCATTGTCCCCACCCCCTTTGTCCCCATCCCCGTTGTCCCCACCCCCGTTGTCCCCATCCCATTGTCCCCACCCCCATTGTCCCCATCCCATTGTCCCCATCCCCGTTGTCCCCACCCCCATTGTCCCCATCCCCATTGTCCCCATCCCCATTGTCCCCACCCCCGTTGTCCCCACCCCCATTGTCCCCACCCCCATTGTCCCCACCCCTGGTGGCCCCATCTGGTCTCCCCGTACCCATCCTTCTGGTCGGGTTTCTCCTGGAGGCCGCCGAGGAGCCCGATGAGGCACTCGTCGTAGCGCTCGAGGCTGCCTCCGGGGAAGCGCCTCAGGTAGAGGCTGTACTCCTGGAAGAGCCACGCGAAGGCCAGGTCGAGGCGCGCCCGCACGTCCTCCAGGATGAAGGCCAACACCTCGCTCCTGATGGGAACCTCGTACCGCGTCAGCAGCCGGGCCAGGATCTTCACGCGGTCCTGTGGGAGGGGTGGTGGTGGGGGGGGGGGGGAAAGTGGTCAAGGTGGGGTGCCCTGGGTGGCTGGGGGGTGTCACCTGACCAACCTGATCTGCCTGACCAACCTGATCTCCTTTTACGACCATGTGACTCGCCTGGTGGATGAGAGGAAGGCTGTGGGTGTGGGATACCTGGACTTCAGCAAGGCCTTGGACACTGTCCCCACAGCAGACTCCTAGGGAAGCTGGCAGCCCGTGGCCTAGATGGGAGCACTTTGTGCTGGGTTAGGAATTGGCTGGATGGAGCCCAGAGAGTGGTGGTCAATGGGGTCTCATCCAGTTGGTCACCAGTGGTGTCCCCAGGGATCAGTGTTGGGTCCAGTCCTGTTTAATATCTTTATTGACGATTTGGATGAGGGGATTGAGTCCATCATCAGCAAGTTTGCAGATGATACCAAGCTGGGAGGAAGGGTTGATCTGTTAGAGGGTAGGATGGCCCTACAGAGGGACCTGGACAGATTGGAGAGATGGGCCGATTCTAATGGGATGATGTTTAATGAGTCCAAATGTTGGGTGCTTCATTTTGGACACAACAATCCCATGCAGAGCTACAGACTGGGGACAGAGTGGCTGGAGAGGAGTCAGGCAGAAAGGGACCTGGGAGTGCTGGTGGCCAGGAAGCTCACCATGAGCCAGCAGTGTGCCCAGGTGGCCAAGAAGGCCAATGGCATCCTGGTGGGCATCAGGAATAGTGTGGGGAGCAGGACCAGAGGAGTTATCGTCCCCCTGTACTCTGGTCAGGCCTCATCTTGAATATTGTGTCCAGTTCTGGGCCCCCCAGTTTGGGAAAGATGTCAGGATACTGGAATGTGTTCAGAGGAGGGCAACGAAGATGGGGAAGGGGCTGGAGCACAAGCCCTACAAGGAGAGACTGAGGGAGTTGGGGCTGTTTAGTCTGGAGAAGAGGAGGCTCAGGGGAGACCTCATTGCTCTCTACAACTACCTAAAAGGAGGTTGTAGTGGGGCAGGGGTTGGTCTCTTCTCTCAGGTGCCCAGGGACAGAACTGGAGGGCAGGGACTCAAGCTTGGTCAGGGAAAGGTTAGACTTGATATGAGGAAAAAATTCTTCACTGAAAGGGTGATTGGCCATTGGAATGGGCTGCCCAGGGAGGGGGTGGAGTCACCAACCCTGGAGGGGTTTAAAGGGAGACTGGATGAGGCCCTGAGTGCCATGGTTTGGATGATGGTTGGTGTTGGTGTTGGTGTTAGTGTAGGGTTATAGGTTGGACTTGATGATCTCAGAGGTCCTTTCCAACCTTGTGATACTGTGATACTGTGATACTGTGATACCTGGAGGGTGGGGTGGGTGCTGGGTGTACCTGGGCGGCGCCGCTGCAGGCGAGGGCGCGCTCGGCGTGGAGGATGCGCCTGACGGCGCTCAGCTTCATCTCGGCCACCTGCGCCTCGCCCAGGGGCTTCACCGCGTCGGCCAGGCGGAAAACCTTCTTGCGGCCACCGGCACCCGCCAGCCTGGGTGAGGGGTCCTGTTAGCACCCGTGGGTGCTCCCCGTGAGGGAGGGTCCTGTCAGAACCCCCCTGGGTGCTCCCCACGAGATAGGGTCCCATCAGCACCCGTGGGTGCTCCCCATGCAGGAGGGTCCCATCAGCACCCATGGGTGCTCGCATGTGGGATAGTCCTGTCAGAACTCCCCTGGGTGCTCCCCACGAGGGAGGGTCCCATCAGCACCCGTGGGTGCTCCCCACATGAGAGGGTCCTGTCAGAACCCCCCTGGGTGCTCCCCACATGGGAGGGTCCCATCAGCACCCAGGGGTGCTCCCCAAGCGGGAGGGTCCTGTCAGAACCCCCCTGGTTGCTCCACACGAGGGAGGGTCCCGTCAGCACCCATGGGTGCTCCCCAAGAGGGAGGGTCCTGTCAGAACCCCCCTGGGTGCTCCCCACAAGATAGGGCCCCATCAGCACCCATGGGTGCTCCCCATGCGGGAGGGTCCCCTCAGCATCTGAAGGTGCTCCCCAAGTGTGAGGGTCCCATCAGCACCCAGGGGTGCTCCCCAAGTGGGAGGGTCCCATCAGCATCTGAAGGTGCTCCCCACGAGGGAGGGTCCCATCAGCACCCATGGGTGCTCCCCATGAGGGAGGGTCCTGTCAGAACCCCTCTGGGTGCTCCCCATGCAGGAGGGCCCCATCAGCATCTGTGGGTGCTCCACACATGGGAGGGTCCCATCAGCACCCAGGGGTGCTCCCCACGCAGGATGGTCCTGTCAGAACCCCTATGGGTGCTCCCCACACAGGAGGGTCTCGTCAGCCCCCATGGGTGCTCCACTCATGAGAGGGTCCCGTCAGAATCCCTCTGGGTGCTCCCCACGTAGGAGTGTCCCATCATCACCCATGGGTGCTCCCCATGCAGGATGGTCCCATCAGTCCCTGTGGTTGCTCCCCACGTAGGAGGGTCCCATCAGCACCCAGGGGTGCTCCCCACGCAGGATGGTCCTGTCAGAACCCCCCTGGGTGCTCCCCAAGTGGGAGGGTCCCATCACCACCCATGGGTGCTCCCCATGCAGGATGGTCCCATCAGTCCCTGTGGTTGCTCCCCACGTAGGAGGGTCCCATCACCACCCATGGGTGCTCCCCATGCAGGATGGTCCTGTCAGAATCCCCCTGGGTGCTCCCCACGTAGGAGGGTCCCACCATCACCCATGGGTGCTCCCCACGCGGGAGGGTCCCATCATCACCCAGGGGTGCTCCCCATGCAGGATGGTCCTGTCAGAACCCCCCTGGGTGCTCCCCACGTAGGAGGGTCCCACCATCACCCATGGGTGCTCCCCACGCGGGAGGGTCCCATCATCACCCAGGGGTGCTCCCCATGCAGGATGGTCCTGTCAGAACCCCCCTGGGTGCTCCCCACGTAGGAGGGTCCCACCATCACCCATGGGTGCTCCCCACGTGGGAGGGTCCCATCGTCACCCATGGGTGCTCCCCACGAGGGAGGGTCCCATCATCACCCATGGGTGCTCCCCACGCAGGATGGTCCCATCAGTCCCCGTGGGTGCTCCCCACGCGGGAGGGTCCCATCACCACCCATGGGTGCTCCCCATGCAGGATGGTCCTGTCAGAACCCCCCTGGGTGCTCCCCACATAGGAAGGTCCCACCATCACCCATGGGTGCTCCCCACGAGGGAGGGTCCCCATGGCACCCGTGGGTGCTCCCCACGCAGGAGTGTCCCCCCATCACCCATGGGTGCTCCCACACGCTGCGTGGCCGGGGCGGGGAGGGATGGTGGGCAGTGGTGGGTCTCACCGGGGTTGCGTGGCCGGGATGATGGGCTCCGGGCGCCGCTTGGCCTGGGGGGTCTCCTCCTCCAGCAGGGTGGCAGCCGAGCCCTGGGCACCCAACACCGAGATGGCCTGGCCCTGGGCGAGCGCCGAGAGGCGCCTCTTGATCACCACGCTCTCGGGCTTGGCCGCCTTCTCCTCCTTGGGCTCCTCCTTCAGGTGCTTCGTCTGCTCCACACCTGGAACGGGACACGGACCCTGAGTCCTCGGGACCAGGAGCCCCCCCGGGATCGTTGGGCTGGAGAAGACCTTTTGAGGTCGGGTCCAAGCTGACCCGGCCACTGCTGAAACCATCCCCGAGCACCTCCTCTGCCCGGCTTTTAAAGACCTCCAGGGATGGAGACCCCACCACCTTCCCCCCCCTGGGCACCTTCTGCCAGGGCTTGATGACCCTTTCCATGAAGAGAAGTTTCCATTATCTGGGCTCAACCTCTCCTGGTGTAACCTGAGGCCGTCTCCTCTCACCCCATCCCCTGTGCCTTGGGAGCAGAGCCCAGCACCCACCTCCCCACAGCCTCCTTTCGGGCACTTGTAGACAGCGAGGAGGTCTCCCCTCAGCCTCCTCTTCTCAAGGTTAAACAACCCCAGGTCCCTCAGCTGCTCCTCATAACCCTTGTTCTCCAGAACCTTCCCCTGCTCCTCTCGGGACGTACTCCAGCCCCTCAAGGTCCTTCTTGGAGTGAAGGACCCAAAACTGAGCTCAGGATTCAAGGTGCAGCCTCACCCACGCCGAGTCCAGGGACACCACCACCTCCCTGCTCCTGCTGGCTCAGATGCCATCGGCCCTCTTGGCCACTGCTGGGCTGGTGTTCAGCCCCTGCCAACCAACACCCCCAGGGCCTTCTCCCCCAGGGGTCTCTCCAGGTGCTCCTCCCAAAGCCTGGAGCTCCCTGGGGTTGTTGTGTCCCAAGTGCAGGACCCGGCCCTTGGCCTGGTTGACACCTCCCACTGGACCAGGATGCTCAAAGCCCTGCTCGTGGCATCACACAATGGTTTGGGTTGGAAGGGAGCTCAGTGATGGCCCATCCAGTCCAACCCTCCTTCCATGGTCAGGGACACTTCATGAGTTTGGGTTGCACCAAGCCTCACCCATGGTTTGGGCTGGAAGGGACATCAAAGCCCACCCAGTCCCACCCCCTGCCATGGGCAGGGACTCCTCCCACCAGATCAGGGGGCTCCAAGCCCCATCCAACCAGGCCTTGGACACCTCCAGGGATGGGGCAGCCACAGCTTCTCTGGGCAACCTGGGAACCCACCCTCACAGCAAAACGTTTCTCCCCAAGGTCTCACCTCAATCTCCCCTCCTTCAGCTCAGAACTGCTCCCCTCACCCTGTCCCTGCTCTCCCTGACCAAGAACCCCTCCCCAGCTTCCTTGGAGCCCCTTTCAGTCCTGGGAGGCTGCTCTGATCACCCAAGCTGGAAGGGACCCAAAAGGATGATGGAGTCCAACTCTTCTCCCTACACAGGACACTCCCAACACCCACTCCGTGGGACTGAGGGCTTTGTCCAACTGTTTCTGGAATGCTGGCAGAGTGGGTGCTGGGACTGCTTCCCTGGGGAGCTGCTCCAGGGCTCCACCACCCTCTGGGGGAAGAACCTCTTCTTATATCCAGTCTAACTCCTGCCCTTCCCTCTGGTCCCATCACAGGTCACCAGAGAGAAGAGCTCAGCACCCATTTCCCCTCCCTCCCTTGTGAGAAGCTCTGAGATCCCCTCTCAGTCTCCTCTTCTCCAGGCTGAACAGACCAAGTGACCTCAGAAGTTCCTCACATGACCTCCCCCAGACCCTTCTCCAGCCTCGTGGCCTCCTCTGGACACTCTCCAGTAGTTTGATGTCCCTTTTACCCTGTGGTCCCCAAAACTGCCCCCAATGCTCGAGGTTGGGGCCTCCCCAGTGCGGAGCAGAGCGGGACCATCCCCTCCCTCTCCGGGCTGGTGATGCCCTGCTGGATGCCCCCCCCCAAGGACACGGTTGCCCTCCTGGCTGCCAGGACATTCTGTTGGCTCAGAGTCACCTGGTTGTCCACCAGCACCCCCAGGTCCCTCTCCACAGGGCTGCTCTGCAGCCTCTCAGCCCCCAGGCTGTCCCTGCATCCAGGGCTGCCGTGTCCTGGGTCCCTGTAGGTGCCAGGCTCATCCCTGCTGCCCTTCTTGAGGCCTGGCACAACACTCCCTGCCATCCAGCCACCTGGTACCTCTCCAGATTCCCAAAAGCATTCAAAAACCACTGAGAGAGGTCTCACCAGGACATCAGCAGCTCTTTAAGTACCCTTGGATGAACCCCACCAGGCCCCACCAGCCAGTGGGGATCCATCTGGAACATCACATCCTGCCCAGTTCCAGGGGTGACTGTTCTGCTGTCACAATCCTCCAGCTGGAGGCTCTCGGGGGGGCCCAAACCCGATGTCATCACTGAAAACCCACGCAAAAAAAGGCACTGAAAGTCTCTGCTCTGTCTAAGGTGCTGTCCACGAGGTGCCCGTGCTCACCTTTTACTATTAATTGAGATCAAAAAGCCCTCTTTGCTGTCCCTCACCCTGCTGGCTCCCTGAGCTCCGGCCCTCGGCGGCGCACAGCATCCCTGTATCCTCCCACCTCACCTGTCCTTGCTTCCACTGCCCCTACAGCACCTTCTTCGGCCTCACTTGGAGCAGAAGAGCCCTCCTCAGCCAGGTCTGCTCCTGCCTCACCTGCTTGACTTGGGCATTTTGGGATTCCTGTGCCCTGTGGAGGTGGTGCCACCAGCACTGATCACAGAATCATCTGAGATCATCAAGTCCAACCGTGTCCTTAAGACATTCATCCTTCTGCCTTTTAAACCCCTCCAGGGATGGGGACTCCACCCCCTCCCTGGGCAGCTCTGCCAGGGCCTGAGAACCCTTTCAGTGAAGAAACTTCTCCTGAGGTCTAATCAGAGCCTCCCCTGGTGCAACTTGAGGCCATTTCCTCTCATCCCATCACAGTATCACAGTATCATAAGGTTGGAAAGGACCTCTGAGATCATCAAGTCCAACCTATAACCTAACACTAACACCAACCATCATCTAAACCATGGCACTCAGTGCCTCATCCAGTCTCCCTTTAAACACCTCCAGGGTCGGTGACTCCACCCCCTCCCTGGGCAGCCCATTCCAATGGCCAATCACCCTTTCAGTGAAGAATTTTTTCCTCACATCAAGTCTAAACTTTCCCTGATGAAGCTTGAGTCCATGCCCTCTAGTTCTGCCACTGGTCACCTGAGAGAAGAGACCAACCCCTGCCCCACTACAACCTCCTTTTAGGGAGTTGTAGAGAGCAATGAGGTCTCCCCTGAGCCTCCTCTTCTCCAGACTAAACAGCCCCAATTCCCTCAGTCTCTCCTCGTAGGGTTTGTGCTCCAGCCCCTTCCCCATCTTCGTTGCCCTCCTCTGGACACTCTCCAGCATCCTGACATCTTTCCCAAACTGGGGGGCCCAGAACTGGACACAGTATTCAAGGTGAGGCCTGACCAGTGCCGAGTACAGGGGGACGATAACTCCTCTGGTCCTGCTCCCCACACTATTCCTGATGCCCACCAGGATGCCATTGGCCTTCTTGGCCACCTGGGCACACTGCTGGCTCATGGGGAGCTTCCTGGCCACCAGCACTCCCAGGTCCCTTTCTGCCTGACTCCTCTCCAGCCACTCTGTCCCCAGTCTGTAGCTCTGCATGGGATTGTTGTGTCCAAAATGAAGTACCCGACATTTGGACTCATTAAACATCATCCCATTGGAATCAGCCCAGCTCTCCAATCTGTCCAGGTCCCTCTGTAGGGCCATCCTACCCTCTAACAGATCAACCCTTCCTCCCAGCTTGGTATCATCTGCAAATTTGCTGATGATGGACTCAATCCCCTCATCCAAATCGTCAATAAAGATATTAAACAGGACTGGACCCAATACCGATCCCTGGGGGACACCACTGGGTGAACGGCCGCCAACTGGATGAAACACCATTCACCATCACTCTTTGGGCTCGGCCATCCAGCCAATTCCTAACCCAGCACAAAGTGCTCCCATCTAGGCCACGGGCTGCCAGCTTCCCTAGGAGTCTACTGTGGGGACAGTGTCAAAGGCCTTGCTGAAGTCCAGGTATCCCACATCCACAGCCTTCCTCTCATCCACCAGGCGAGTCACATGGTCGTAAAAGGAGATCAGGTTGGTCAGGCAGGACCTACCCCTCCTAAATCCATGCTGGCTGGGCCTCATTTCTTGACCGTTCTGCATCACCCAACACTTGTGAGGAGACCAACAGCCACCTCACCACAGCCCCTCTCAGGCACTACGAGGTCTCCCCTCAGCCTCCTCCTCTCCAAACCAACCCCCCCAGGTCCCTCAGCCTCTCCTCTCAGCCCTTCTTCTCCAGCCCCTTCCCCAGCCTCCTTCCCTTCTCCGGACGTGCTCCACCCCCTCAACGTCCTCCTTGTCCTGAGGGGGCCAAACTGACCCCAGCACTCGAGGTGTGGCCCCCCCCCCTCCCCCAGGGGCACAACCCCTGCCCTGCTCCTGCTGCCCACGCTGCGTCTGGCACAGCCCAAGATGCCATCGGCCCTCTTGGCCCCTGCTGGGCTGGTGTTCAGCCCCTGCCAACCAACACCCCCAGGGCCTTCTCCCCCAGGGGTCTCTCCAGGAGCTCTGCCCCAGGCCTGGAGCTCCCTGGGGTTGTTGTGTCCCAAGGGCAGGAGAGGCCACTTGGTCTCGTTGACCCTCAACCCGTTGGGTTCATCCCATGGATCCAGCCTGGCCAGAGCCCTCTGCAGAGCCTTGGCCCAGGGATCCAGCCTGGCCAGAGCCCTCTGCAGAGCCTTGGCCCAGGGATCCAGCCTGGCCAGAGCCCTCTGCAGAGCCTTGGCCCAGGGATCCAGCCTGGCCAGAGCCCTCTGCAGAGCCTTGGCCCACGGATCCAGCCTGGCCAGAGCCCTCTGCAGAGCCTTGGCCCACGGATCCAGCCTGGCCAGAGCCCTCTGCAGAGCCTTGGCCCAGGGATCCAGCCTGGCCAGAGCCCTCTGCAGAGCCTTGGCCCAGGGATCCAGCCTGGCCAGAGCCCTCTGCAGCCCCTTCCAGCTCCTTCACCTCCACCCAGCTCGGTGCCATCTCCAGACCTGCTCTGGGTGCCCTCGATCCCTTCCCCCAGCTCATTGATGAAGATATTGATCAGGACTGGCCCCAGCACTGAACCCTGGGAGCACCACTCCTGACTGGTTTCCAACTGGATTTGTCTCCATTCCCCACCACCCTCTGGGCCCTCAATCCAGGCAGTTTTCCACCCAGCAGAGGGTGTTCCTGTCCAGGCCAAGGGCACCGGTTTCTCAAGCAGAACACCTTGAGAAACGGTGTCCAAAGCTTTAGCAGAATCCAAGTTCACCCCATCCACAGCCTTTCCCTCATCCACTGAACAGGTCACCCTCTCAGAGAAAGAGATCAGTTGGTCCCCAGCACCATCAAAATCCTTTCCCTTGCTCAGCAGTTCCCTGAGCAACCTGAGCTCTGGGCTGAGGCCTTGCTGACAGCTCTCCTCCTGCTCTAAGGTCTCCCCGGGGTCTTCTCCAGGCAGAGGGAAGGGGGGGACCCAGGAGATGCAGAGAAAGGGGGGAAACTTGAGGAGGGAGGTTTAGTAGGGAGACAGGAACGGTTGGACTCGATCTCAGAGGAAAGGGAGACCCAGAGGAGCTGGGAGGGGACCCAAAGGGAGGAGGGGGGGACCCAGGGGATGTAGAAGAAAGGCTGGGGCTGGGGGTGCAGGGGACATGGGGAGGAAAGAGGGGACCCAGGAGATGTGTGAAGGAAGTGGGGAGGACACAAGGGACACGGAGCAAGGGGGACCCTTGTGGAGGAAGGAGGGGACCCGGGGGAGGTGTGGAGAAAGGGGTGGACACAAGGGACACAGGGGGACACAAGGGCCATGGGGGACACAGGGGCCACGGGGGACACAAGGGACACAGGGGGACACAGGGGCCACGGGGGACACAAGGGACACAGGGGACACAAGGGACACAGGGGGGACACAGGGGCCACGGGGGACACAAGGGACACAGGGGGACACAAGGGCCACGGGGGACACAAGGGACATGGGGGGACACAAGGGCCATGGGGGGACACAAGGGTCACTGGGGGACACAAGGGACACAGGGGGACACAGGGGCCACGGGGAACACAAGGGACACAGGGGGACACAAGGGCCATGGGGGGACACAAGGGACACAGAGGGACACAAGGGACACAGGGGGACACAGGGGCCACGGGGGACACAAGGGACACAGGGGGGACACAAGGGACATGGGGGGACACAAGGGCCACAGGGGGGACACAAGGGACACAGAGGGACACAAGGGCCATGGGGGACACAAGGGTCACTGGGGGACACAAGGGACACAGGGGGGACACAAGGGACACAGGGGGGACACAAGGGCCATGGGGGGGACACAGAGCCAAGGGGGGACACAAGGCCATATAGGGGGACACAAGGGTCACTGGGGGACACAAGGGCCACAGGGGGGACACAAGGGACACGGGGGGACACAAGGGCCACGAGGGACACAAGGGACACAGAGGGACACAAGGGCCATGGGGGGACACAAGGCCATAGGGGGACACAAGGGTCACTGGGGGACACAAGGGCCATAGGCGGGGGACACAAGAGCCATGGGGGACACAAGGGCCACAGGGGCACAAAAGGGCCACGAGGGGACAAAAGGGCTACAGAGGGACACAAGGGACACAGGGGGACAAAAGGGCCATGGGGGGAGACAAGAGCTGGGGGGGGGACACAAGGGCCATGGCGGACACAAGGGCCATGGGGGGACACAAAGGTCACTGGGGGGACACAAGGCCACGGGGGACACTTAAGGGCCACAGGGGACACAAGAGCCATGGGGGACACAAGGGACACTGGGGGGACAATGGGCCGTGGGGGACACAGGGGCCACGGGGGGGGACACAAGGCCCATGGGGAGACACAAGGGCCATAGAGGGGACACAGGGCCACGGGGGGACACAAGGGCCACGGAGGAAAGGGGGACGCAGAGGAAGGGGGGTCCCAGGGGACCCAGAGGAAGGGGGGACCCAGAGGAAGGGGGGTCCCAGGGGACGCAGAGGAAGGGGGGTCCCAGGGGACCCAGAGGAAGGGGGGACCCAGAGGAAGGGGGGTCCCAGGGGACGCAGAGGAAGGGGGGTCCCAGGGGACCCAGAGGAAGGGGGGACCCAGAGGAAGGGGGGTCCCAGGGGACGCAGAGGAAGGGGGGTCCCAGGGGACCCAGAGGAAGGGGGGACCCAGGGGACCCAGAGGAAGGGGGGTTCCAGGGGACCCAGAGGAAGGGGGGTCCCAGGGGACCCAAAGGAAGGGGGGACCCAGGGGACGCAGAGGAAGGGGGGTCCCAGGGAACCCAGAGGAAGGGGGGTCCCAGGGGATGCAGAGGAAGGGGGGTCCCAGGGGACCCAGAGGAAGGGGGGACCCAGGGGATCCAGAGGAAGGGGGGACCCAGAGGAAGGGGGGTCCCAGGGGATGCAGAGGAAGGGGGGTCCCAGGGGACCCAGAGGAAGGGGGGTCCCAGGTCCCGCTCACCCGGGCCCAGCCCCGCCGCTGTCATCTGGGTGGCCATGAGGCGCGCGAGGTGCTTGATCTGGGCGTCGGTGCCGGCCGACTCCACGGGCGTGTAGGTGGCCTGGAAGGAGGCGGGCATGGCCTCGGGCAGGTACACCATGCTGATGAGCACCTGGAGAGGGGACACGGCTCAGGGACCCCGCAGGGTCACACCCACCGCGCCGCGCCGCGCCGCGCCGGCCGTGGCTGAGCCCCCGCCCAGAGCGCATCACCCTCCCCTCAACGTGGCGGCCGTGGTGGCCACAGCCAAAGCACCCTGGCAACAGTGGCCGTGGGAGCCATGGCCAGATCCCTCCTCACCGTGGTAGCCGTGGCCAAAGCCCCTCTTGCTGTGGTGGTGGTGGTGGCCATGGCCAAACCACCCCTTGTTGTGGTGGCCATGGTGGTCGTGGTGGCCACAGCTAAGCTTGGCCATGGCTGAGCCCACCTTGCCATGGTGGTGTTGGTGGCCAAACCACCCCTTGTGGTGGCCATGATGGTCATGGTGGCCATAGCTAAGCTTGGCCATGGCTGAGCCCACCTTGCCATGGTGGTGTTGGTGGCCAAACCACCCCTTGTTGTGGTGGCCATGGTGGTCGTGGTGGCCATAGCTAAGCTTGGCCATGGCTGAGCCCACCTTGATGTGATGGTGGTGCCCATGGCCAAACCACCCCTTGTTGTGGTGGCCATGGTGGTCGTGGTGGCCACAGCTAAGCTTGGCCATGGCTGAGCCCACCTTGCCATGGGGGTGGTGGTGGCCATGGCCAAACCACCCCTCGTTGTGGTGGCCATGGTGGTCGTGGTGGCCATAGATAAGTTTGACCATGGCTGAGCCCACCTTGCCATGGTGGTGCTGCTGGCCAAACCACCCCTTGTGGTGGCCATAGTGGTCGTGGTGGCCATAGCTAAGCTTGGCCATGGCTGAGCCCACCTTGACGTGGTGATGGCCACGGTGGCCACGGCCAAACCACCCCTCATTGTGGTGGCCATGGTGGCCACAGAGGTCATGGCCAAACACCCTCTCACTGCGGTGGCCATGGTGGCCATAGAAGTCATGGCCAAACACCCCCTCACTCTGGTGGCCATGGTGGCCACAGAAGTCACGGCCAAACACCCCCTCACTCTGGTGGCCATGGTGGCCACAGAGGTCATGGCCAAACACCCTCTCACTGCGATGGCCATGGTGGCCACAGAAGTCATGGCCAAACATCCCCTCACTGTGGTGGCCATGGTGGCCACAGAAGTCATGGCCAAACACCCCCTCACTGTGGTGGCCATGGTGGCCACAGAAGTCATGGCCAAACACCCTCTCACTGCGATGGCCATGGTGGCCACAGAAGTCATGGCCAAACATCCCCTCACTGTGGTGGCCATGGTGGCCACAGCAGTCATGGCCAAACACCCTCTCACTGCGATGGCCATGGTGGCCACAGAAGTCATGGCCAAACACCCCCTCACTGTGGTGGCCATGGTGGCCACAGAGGTCATGGCCAAACACCCCCTCACTGTGGTGGCCATGGTGGCCACAGCGGTCACGACCAAACACCTCCTCACTGTGGTGGCCATGGTAGCCATGGCCAAGCTCCCCCAAAGCACCCAATCTCCCCTCACCGTAGTGGCCATGGTGGCCATGGCCAAACCCCCCCTTGCCCTGGTGGCTATGGTGGCCATGGTTGAGCCCCCTACAAAGCCCATGACCACCCCTGGCCTTGGTGGCCATGGTGATGATGGCTGAGCCCCTCCTCGCCGTGGTGGCCACTGACCAGGTTGGCGACGTTGTCCGGGGTCAGCAACGGCTGCAGGAACTTGGCCGTGATGTCGGTGTCCGAGGGGCCACCGGCCGGGCCACCGGCCTTGGCCACCACCGACGTCGCCTCCAGGTCCTTGTCCTCGTCATCCTCGCCCAGCGGAGCCTCTGAGGGGACACGTGGGGGTCAGGGTGCCCCCCAGGGGCCACCGCTTGCCCATTGGCCACTGCCCACGGGGAGCTTGGGAAGGGTGGTTGTGCCATGGACGGACGAGCCCCAGGGGGGACTTGGAGCAACTGGGTGGCACTGGGAGGACCTGGGGAGGGCTTAATGCCACCAGTGTGACCAGCAGGGGACTGGGAGGACCCCGGGAGGGAATGGCAGGACCTGGCAGGGTGGTGATGCCACCAACTGTCCCCAGAGGGGACTGGGAGAGCCTGGGGGGGAATGGCAGCACCTGGCAGGGTGGTGATGCCACCAACTGTCCCCAGAGGGGACTGGGAGAGCCTGGGGGGGAATGGCAGCACCTGGCAGGGTGGTGATGCCACCAACTGTCCCCAGAGGGGACTGGGAGAGCCTGGGGGGGAATGGCAGCACCTGGCAGGGTGGTGATGCCACCAACTGTCCCCAGAGGGGACTGGGAGAGCCTGGGGGGGAATGGCAGCACCTGGCAGGGTGGTGATGCCACCAACTGTCCCCAGAAGGGACTGGGAGAGCCTGGGGGGGAATGGCAGCACCTGGCAGGGTGGTGATGCCACCAACTGTCCCCAGAGGGGACTGGGAGAGCCTGGGGGGGAATGGCAGCACCTGGCAGGGTGGTGATGCCACCAACTGTCCCCAGAGGGGACTGGGAGAGCCTGGGGGGGAATGGCAGCACCTGGCAGGGTGGTGATGCCACCAACTGTCCCCAGAAGGGACTGGGAGAGCCCTGGGGGGGAATGGCAGCACCTGGCAGGGTGGTGATGCCACCAACTGTCCCCAGAAGGGACTGGGAGAGACTGGGGGGGAATGGCAGGACCTGGCAGGGTGGTGATGCCACCAACTGTCCCCAGAGGGGACTGGGAGAGACTGGGGGGGAATGGCAGCACCTGGCAGGGTGGTGATGCCACCAACTGTCCCCAGAGGGGACTGGGAGAGCCTGGGGGGGGATGGCAGCACCTGGCAGGGTGGTGATGCCACCAACTGTCCCCAGGAGGGACTGGGAGAGCCTGGGGGGGGGCATTTAATGCCACCACGCAGCGCCAAGGACCGGGAGACACTGGGATGACCTCTGTGGGCACCGGGTGGCACCGGGTGGCACCGGGAAGGTCCTGGTGGTGGCTCTCACCGATCTTCATCTTCTTGAGGGCAGCGTCGGGGTCGTCGCGCGGGCGCTTGCGGGAGTCGCGGGCGCTGGGCAGGCAGCGGGCGATCTCGGCGGGCGCCGTGCCCAGGTCCACCAGCAGCGTGGTGATCTGCGCCTGGAAGTCGCTCGAGGCCGGGTGGCGCAGGACGCTCAGCAGGTGCAGCTTCAGGTTCTTGCGCACGCTGCTCACCTGAGACTTGGCCAGCGTGGGTGGCAAGTTGGCTACCGAGAGGAGGGGGGGAAGGGCGTTGGGGACCGGGAGCAGGATGAGGCCCCAGGAGAGCAGAAAGCAGCCCCGGGGAGCTCAGGGACCCAGGACTTCCCAGGGAGCAGGATGAGGCCACCCGGAGCAGGATGCGGCCATGGGCATCGCATGGACCCCACTTGGCCAGCGTGGGTGGCAAGTTGGCTACCGAGAGGCCGGGGGGAAGGACGTTGGGGACCGGGAGCAGGATGAGGCCAAGGGGACCTCAGGGGAGCAGGATGAGGCCATGGGGACCTCAGGGATCCAGGACTCCACAGGTGAGCAGGATGCGGCCATGGGGATCTCACGGACCCCACTCGGCCAGCGTGGGTGGCAAATTGGCTACAAGAGGGTGGGGGGAACGGCACTGAGGACCGGGAGCAGGATGTGGCCCCAGGAGAGTAGAAAGCAGCCCCAGGGAGCTCAGGGATCCAGGATTCCCCTGGAAAGCAGGATTTGGCCCCTGGGAACAGGATTTGGCCCCAGGGAGCTCAGGGATCCAGGATTCCCCTGGAAAGCAGGATTTGGCCCCTGGGAACAGGATTTGGCCCCAGGGAGCTCAGGGATCCAGGATTCCCCTGGAAAGCAGGATTTGGCCCCTGGGAACAGGATTTGGCCCCAGGGAGCTCAGGGATCCAGGATTCCCCTGGAAAGCAGGATTTGGCCCCTGAGAGCAGGATTTGGCCCCAGGGAGCTCAGGGGTGCTCAGCAGGTGCAGACTGAGGTTCTTGTGCACGCAGTTCAACTGCGACTTGGCCAGCGTGGGGGGAAGGTTGGCTACAAAGAGGGGGACAGAGCTGGGGACCAAGAGCAGGATGCGGCCAAGGGGACCTCAGTGACCTCAGGGGAGCAGGATGAGGCCACGGGGATCTCAGGGATCCAGGACTCCACAGGTGAGCAGGATGCGGCCACCCGGAGCAGGATGCGGCCATGGGCATCGCATGGACCCCACTTGGCCAGCGTGGGTGGCAAGTTGGCTACCGAGAGGAGGGGGGGAAGGGCGTTGGGGACCGGGAGCAGGATGAGGCCCCAGGAGAGCAGAAAACAGCCCCAGGGAGCTCAGGGACCCAGGACTTCCCAGGGAGCAGGATGCGGCCATGGGGATCTCACGGACCCCACTTGGCCAGCGTGGGTGGCAAGTTGGCTACAAGAGGGTGGGGGGAACGGCGCTGAGGACCGGGAGCAGGATGTGGCCACGGGGACCTCGGGGATCCAGGACTGCCCAGGGAGCAGGATTTGGCCCCAGTGGAGCAGGACTTGGCCCCTGGGAGCAGGATTTGGCCATGGGGACCTCAGGGATCCAGGACTGCCCAGGGAGCAGGATTTGGCCCCAGTGGAGCAGGATTTGGCCCCTGGGAGCAGGATTTGGCCATGGGGACCTCGGGGATCCAGGACTGCCCAGGGAGCAGGATTTGGCCCCTGGGAGCAGGATTTGGCCACGGGGACCTCGGGGATCCAGGACTGCCCAGGGAGCAGGATTTGGCCCCTGGGAGCAGGATTTGGCCATGGGGACCTCAGGGATCCAGGACTGCCCAGGGAGCAGGATTTGGCCCCTGGGAGCAGGATTTGGCCCCTGCAGAGTAGGACATGGCCCCAGGGAGCAGGATTTGGCCACGGGGACCTCGGGGATCCAGGACTGCCCAAGGAGCAGGATTTGGCCCCATCAGAGCAGGATTTGGCCGCAGCACAGCAGGATTTGGCCACGGGGACCTAGGGGATCCAGGACCATCCAGGGCACAGGATGCCACCAGGACCCTCCATCCCTACACATCTGGGTCTGGGCGGGCCCCAGGGGTGCTGAGCTCCCGGGGAAGGGTGCTGAGCTCACCGTGCAGCGTCTCGTAGGCCTGGATGACCTCGGCCATGAACATGGGGCGCTGGCGGGCGATGGTGGCCAGGGAGCCCAGCGCCGCTGTCAGGTTGATGCTGGAGATGGCCGGGTGCACCATGAACTTGAGGAGCTGCTCCAGCGCCGCGCGGCCCTCCTGCCACAGCACACCTGGGGAAGGGGGTTCAGCACCAAATGGCCTCATCCTGCTCCCCACGGGCCCTATCCTGCACCCAGCGACCCCCCACATCCCACACCCAGCACCCCATGGGACCCACCCAGCACCCAGTGCCCTCCTGCCACAGCACGCCTAGGGGCTGCAGGGTGCTCAGCAGGGCTCAGCACCTCTTGGCCCCCATCCTGCACCACCATGGACCCCATCTGGCACCCAGTGACCCCTAAATTCTCCGCTCAGCACCCCTGTTGCACACCCCATGGCCCTCAACCAGTGCTCAGTGTCCCCCACCCAGCACCATGTCAGGGAGTGCCAGGGCATAGGGGCGCTCAGCAGGGCTCAGCACCCCATGGATCCCATCCTGTACCCCATGATCCCCCATCTCGTACTCGATGTAGGGGTCCCCCCCCCCCCACCCCTTTATTTGATGTCAGGGTGGGGTGCCCCCCCCCACTGTATTTGATGTAGGGGTGCCCCCCCCACCCCACACTCCCCCCATGCCCCCCCCCTCACTGTATTTGATGTTGGGGTGCTGCCCCCCATCCCCACGCTCCCCCGTGCCCCCCCTCACTGTATCTGATGTCGGGGTGCCCCCCCGCCCACTCCCCCCATGCCCCCCCCCACTGGATTTGATGTCGGGGTGCCCCCCCTTACTGTATTTGATGTAGGGGTGCCCCCCCCACTGGATTTGATGTCGGGGTGCCTCCCCCCACTGTATTTGATGTAGGGGTGCTCCCCCCACACTGGATTTGATGTAGGGGTGCCCCCCACACACACTCCACCCATGCCCCCCCCCACTGTATTTGATGTAGGGGTGCCCCCCCCACCCCACGCTCCCCCTGTGCCCCCCCACCTCACTGGATTTGATGTAGGGGTGCCCCCCCCTGCCCCATGACCCCCGGTGCCCCCCTCCTCACTGTATTTGATGTCAGGGTGCCCCCCCACCCCCAAGCTCCCCCCATGCCCCCCCCCCACTGGATTTGATGTAGGGGTACCCCCCCCTCACTGGATTTGATGTCGGGGTGCCCCCCTTACTGTATTTGATGTAGGGGTGCCCCCCCACACTGGATTTGATGTAGGGGTGCCACCTCCTCACTGTATTTGATGTCGGGGTGCCCCCCCTGCCCCATGACCCCCGGTGCCCCCCCCACTGTATTTGATGTCGGGGTGCCCCCCCCCCACTGTATTTGATGTAGGGGTGCCCCCGCCCGTATTTGATGTAGGGGTGCCCCCCCCCTGTATTTGATGTTGGGGTGCCCCCCCCCCACTGTATTTGATGTAGGGGTGCCCCCCCCCCACTGTATTTGATGTAGGGGTGCCCCCCCCCTGTATTTGATGTTGGGGTGCCCCCCCCTTACTGTATTTGATGTTGGGGTGCCCCCCCTGTATTTGATGTAGGGGTGCCCCCCCCTCACTGTATTTGATGTCGGGGTGCCCCCCCCTCACTGTATTTGATGTAGGGGTGCCCCCCCCCTGTATTTGATGTAGGGGTGCCCCCCCCCCCATATTTGACGTCGGGGTGCCCCCCCCCTCACTGTATTTGACGTCGGGGTGCCCCCCCCTCACTGTATTTGATGTAGGGGTGCCCCCCCCCACCCCATGACCCCCGGTGCCCCCCCCTCACTGTATTTGATGTCAGGGTGCCCCCCCCCCGTATTTGATGTCGGAGTGCCCCCCCCTTACTGTATTTGATGTAGGGGTGCCCCCCCCTGCCCCATGACCCCCGGTGCCCCCCCCTCACTGGATTTGACGTTGGGGTGCCCCCCCCTTACTGTATTTGATGTAGGGGTGCCCCCCCCTGCCCCATGACCCCCGGTGCCCCCCCCTCACTGTATTTGATGTCAGGGTGCCCCCCCCTGTATTTGATGTCGGGGTGCCCCCCCCTTACTGTATTTGATGTCGGGGTGCCCCCCCCTCACTGGATTTGATGTCGGGGTGCCCCCCCCCGTATTTGACGTCGGGGTGCCCCCCCCTTACTGTATTTGATGTAGGGGTGCCCCCCCCCCTGTATTTGACGTCGGGGTGCCCCCCCCTCACTGTATTTGATGTCGGGGTGCCCCCCCCTCACTGTATTTGATGTAGGGGTGCCCCCCCCTGCCCCATGACCCCCGGTGCCCCCCCCTCACTGTATTTGACGTCGGGGTGCCCCCCCCCCTGGATTTGACGTCGGGGTGCCCCCCCCTCACTGTATTTGATGTAGGGGTGCCCCCCCCTGCCCCATGACCCCCGGTGCCCCCCCCTCACTGTATTTGACGTCGGGGTGCCCCCCCCTCACTGGATTTGACGTCGGGGTGCCCCCCCCTTACTGTATTTGATGTAGGGGTGGTCACGGGGGATGCGCTCCAGGCTGATGTCGTTCTCGTGGCGCTTGGGGACGTCGGAGTCGGGCACGCGGGGCGAGAGGGTGATGATGAGCCCCTCCACGAATTTGATGGCGTGGGTGCGGATGCCGTCGTTGTCCGAGTCCAGGAGGTGGATGATGTCACTGGCCATGGCTGACACCATCTCCCAGCAGGCCTCCTGCAGCTCGCTCATTGCCTTCGACTTCACCATCCACTGCGGGCAACGAGAGGTTAAATCCTGCCAACTGACCCCTGGCACCCAAGGGTACCCCTCTGGTGCCCATAGGTGACCCCAGTTCTATGGGTGCCCCCATCCTACCTCGCTCGTTACCACTGCAGGCAATGAGAGGTCAAACCCAGCCAGATACCCCCAGCACCCCAGGGTGCTCCCCCAGTGCTGATGGGTGTCTGCCCGGTGCCCAAAGTCACCCCAGCACCTATGGGTGTCCCCCAGGACCCTCCCAGCCCCAAGGACCACCCCCCACCTACAGGGTCACCCGGTGCAGCTGGGTTGTGCTCAGGATGGCTTTGGCCACCACAGTGGTGTTCCATGGGTGGGTGGTCCCGTAGTGCCCATGGGTGCCCTCCCAGCCCTTATGGGTGCCCTCCCAGCCCCTATGGGTACCCTCCCAGCCCTTATGGGTGCCCTCCCAGACCCTATGGGTGCCCCCCTAGCCCCAATGGGTGCCCTTCCAGCCCCAAGGACCAGCCCTGACCTGCAGGACCACCCCCACCTGCCGGGCCACCCGGTGCAGCTATGTTGTGCTCAGGATGGCTTTGGCCACCACAGTGGTGTTCCATGGGTGGGTGGTCCTCTCTGGTGCCCATGGGTGCCCTCCCAGCCCCTACGGATGCCCCCCCAGTCCCTATGGGTGCCCCCCCAGCCCAAGGACCACCCCCCTCCTACAGGGCCACCCGGTGCAGCTGGGTCATGGTCAGGATGGCTTTGGCCACCACAGTGGTGTTCCATGAGTGGGTGGTCCTGTAGTGCCCATGGGTGCCCTCCCAGCCCCTACAGATGCCCCCCCAGTCCCTATGGGTGCCCCCCAGCTCCAAGGACCACCCCCCACCTACAGGACCACCTGGTGCAGCTGGGTCATGGTCAGGATGGCTTTGGCCACCACAGTGGTGTTCCATGAGTGGGTGGTCCCGTAGTGCCCATGGGTGCCCTCCCAGCCCCTATAGATGCCCCCCAGCCCCTATGGGTGCCCTCCCAGCCCCTATGGGTGCCCCCCCAGCCCCTATGGGTGCCCCCAGCTCCAAGGACCACCCCTCACCTACAGGACCACCCGGTGCAGCTGGGTCATGGTCAGGATGGCTTTGGCCACCACAGTGGTGTTCCATGGGTGGGTGGTCCCGTAGTGCCCATGGGTGCCCTCCCAGCCCCTATGGGTGCCCCCCAGCCCCTATGGGTGCCCCCCCAGCCCAAGGACCACCCCCCACCTACAGGGCCACCCAGTGCAGCTGGGTTGTGCTCAGGATGGCTTTGGCCACCACAGTGGTGTTCCATGGGTGGGTGGTCCCGTAGTGCCCATGGGTGCCCTCCCAGCCCCTATGGGTGCCCCCCCAGACCCTATGGGTGCCCCCCCAGCCCCAATGGGTGCCCTTCCAGCCCCAAGGACCAGCCCTGACCTGCAGGACCACCCCCACCTGCAGGGCCACCCGGTGCAGCTATGTCGTGCTCAGGATGGCTTTGGCCACCACAGTGGTGTTCCATGGGTGGGTGGTCCTCTCTGGTGCCCATGGGTGCCCTCCCAGCCCCTATGGGTGCCCTCCCAGCCCTTATGGGTGCCCCCCCAGCCCCAAGGACCACCCCTCACCTACAGGACCACCCGGTGCAGCTGGGTTGTGCTCAGGATGGCTTTGGCCACCACAGTGGTGTTCCATGGGTGGGTGGTCCTCTCTGGTGCCCATGGGTGCCCTCCCAGCCCTTATGGGTGCCCTCCCAGCCCCTATGGGTGCCCCCCCCAGCCCCAAGGACCACCCCCCTCCTACAGGGTCACCCGGTGCAGGTGGGTCATGCTCAGGATGGCTTTGGCCACCACAGTGGTGTTCCATGAGCGGGTGGTCCCGTAGTGCTGATGGGTGCACCCCCAGCCCCTATGGGTGCCCCCCCAGCTCCAAGGACCACCCCCCACCTACAGGGCCACCCGGTGCAGCTGGGTCATGGTCAGGATGGCTTTGGCCACCACAGTGGTGTTCCATGGGTGGGTGGTCCTCTCTGGTGCCCATGGGTGCCCTCCCAGCCCTTATGGGTGCCCTCCCAGCCCCTATGGGTGCCCCCCAGCTCCAAGGACCACCCCTCACCTACAGGACCACCCGGTGCAGCTGGGTCATGGTCAGGATGGCTTTGGCCACCACAGTGGTGTTCCATGGGTGGGTGGTCCCGTAGTGCCCATGGGTGCCCTCCCAGCCCCTATGGGTGCCCTCCCAGCCCCAATGGGTGCCCCCCCAGCCCCAATGGGTGCCCCCCAGCTCCAAGGACCACCCCCCACCTGCAGGGCCACCCGGTGCAGCTGGGTCATGGTCAGGATGGCTTTCTTGACCACGTTGACGTTCTCGTCCTTCAGCAGCATGTTGAGGTTGGCGATCAGCTTGAGCAGCAGCTCGATATCCCGTTTGCTGGGGGGGCACACGCACACGTGGGGGGGTGTCACCCACACAGGGACCCCCCCAGGGTGGCGCCCACCCCTCTCAGAGTGGGTGCTGCTCCCCTCTCTGCCCCTTACCAGGCCTCCTCGATGAAGCCAACCACGAACTTGCGCACCTCGATGGATTTGTCAGCTTGGAACGCAATGATTTCCTGGGGGAGGGGGGGGAACCGGGGGGGGAGCTCAGCACGGGGCAGGATCCGGCCCAATCCCTGCAGATCCCAACCCTCTGGATCCCAACCTGCCCCAGATCCTAACCCTGTGGATCCCAGACTCCCCAGATCACACACCCCCAACCCTGATCCCAAACGACCCTCCTGTTCATCCCAGCCCCCCCTCAGATCCCAAACACCCCCCTGGATCACTCAAAAAAACCCCAGATCCACCCCAGCCCCGCCCCGGATCTCAAACCCCTCCCCGGATCCATCCCAGCCCCCCCTCAGATCCCAAACACCCCCCTGGATCACTCCAAAAAAACCCAGATCCACCCCAGCCCCGCCCCGGATCTCAAACCCCTCCCCGGATCCAGCCCAGCCCCCCCTCAGATCCCAAACACCCCCCCTGGATCACTCCAAAAAAACCCAGATCCACCCCAGCCCCGCCCCGGATCTCAAACCCCTCCCCGGATCCAGCCCAGCCCCCCCTCAGATCCCAAACACCCCCCTGGATCACTCCAAAAAAACCCAGATCCACCCCAGCCCCGCCCCGGATCTCAAACCCCTCCCCGGATCCAGCCCAGCCCATCCAAATCCCAACCCCTGCCTCCCCAATCCCAACATCCCCCCTTCCCCAGATCCCAACCCCCTGGATCCCAAGTCCCTCCCCCCTAGTCCCAACCTCCCCCCTTCCCCAGATCCCAGCATCCCCGAGAATCCACCCCCCCCCCACCCCTAATCCAAACCTCCCCTGGATCCCAAAAGCCCCGGATCCCAAACCTCCTCCAGATCCGTCCCAGCCCCCCCTGGACCCTGACCCCCTCCCCCCTGGATCCCAGCCCCCTCCTGGGTCCATCCCAACTCCACCCTTGGTCCCTCTCAGATTCCCCCTCCCCGGGATCCCCCCTCCCCGGGATCCCAAACCCCATCAGATCCATCCTCCCCTCACATCCAAGAAGTTGTCGAGCAGCGTGGGGTCCTTGTTGATGATCAGCTCCTGCACCTGGGGACAGAGGGACACGGTGGGGACAGGAGGACACGGAGGGAACACGGAAGGGACAGAGGGACGCGGTGGGGACGCAGTGGGGACAGAAAAACACGTTGGGGACACAATGAAAACAACGGGGACGCAATGGGGACACCGAGGGAAGAGAAGGAAACAGTTGGGACAGAGGTGACACAGCAGGGACAGAGGGACGTGGAGGGGACGTGGGGTGTCACCTGCTTGAGGATGTTGATCTTGGAGTCATTGCTGATCAGGGCTGCCTGGTTGAGGAGCTCGACAACCTGCAAGGGGGGGGGACAATGGGATTGGGGGGGCAATTTGGGGGGACAATGGAATGCTGGGAAAGATAATCTGAAGATAATCTGCCCGTCCCCCCACCCCCAAGGCCACCACTGGGTCCCCTCGAGGTGGCCACTGCAGCCCTGACTCAGCCAAAGCCACTGCAGCCCCTTGGAAGCCACCACAACCGGATCCCTGGGTGGGGACAGGTCCTGGTTCCCCCCTGAAAGTGGTACCCAACCCCCTTTCCCCAAACCCCAGGGAGACAGGCTCCACCCAGGGGATCCCAGGGACCCCCTCCCCAGTCCTGGGGATCCTCCCCTGCCAGTGGATCCCAGGGCACCCCCTAATCCCTGCCAAACCCCCCCATTGTGGGCATCCCCCCAGTCGCAGGACACCTCCCCAATCCTGGGGATCCCCCCCTCACACAAAGGCTCCCAAGAGCCCCCCAGTCCTAAGCCCCCCGCCGCCCCCCTCCCCCCCCAGCAGATTCCAGGCATCCTCCCCAATCCTGGGTATCCTGCACCCCCTCTATCCTGGGGATCCCCTCCCAGTGGATCCCCCCCCCTCCAGTGGATCCCAGCCCCCCTCCCAGTGGATCCCTGCCCCACGGACCCGCTCGGAGGTGCTGGTGCCATCGCTGCCACCCTCGGCCTCGCTGAAGAACTGGGGGACGACACTGGTGAGGGCGCTGGGGCCCTCGGCCCCCCCGAGCCCCGACATCGCTGCCACCTGGAGGGACAAAGACGTCATCGCACCCTTTACCACGTGACTGCGCCCCAAGTGACGTCATCACAACCCCTACGAGGTGAACCGCACGATGTCCCTGCGCTCCGCCTGACGTCACCGCACCCCGCAACGGCACCGCAGCACCCAAAGACACGGCTGCACCCAAAACAACGCCGTCCCAGCCCAAATGACGTCACCACAACCCGTGATACTCAATCACACCCCTAAAGTGACATCATTGCACCTCGTGTGACGTCACCACGCTCCATGGGACATCACTATGCTCCATGGGACATCATCACGCTCCGTGTGACGTCATCACACCCCTTAACACAACATTGTTGCGCCCCACTTTGACGTCGCAGCGCCCTGGGTGACGTCACTACGCTGCGTGGGGGTCAACGATGCCATTTTAGGGGTACGACCATGTTTTATGGGTTGCGATGACGTCACTTGGGGTGCGATTGTGCGTTACGGGCGTGACAATGTCATGTGGAGCAATGACATCACTCGTGGCACAATAAAGTCTTATGGAGTGAGAGCGATGACGTCATTTGGGGGCAATGACATCATTTTTGGGGGTACAACCATGTATTACGGGTTGTCATGATGTCACATAGGGCGGGATGGTGGTTTTTGGGGCGAGACATGGAGCGCGATGACATCGTGCACGATGTGGTGACAACATTTGGGGTGCAACGGTGTTGTTTTGGGGGTCCAATCACCTATTACGGGTTGTGCTGATGTCACGTGGGATTCAGTGACGTCATTTGGTGGGGGGGGGGGGGGCGCAATCACGCGTTACGGGGCGATGATGTCACGCAGGTGTGGTGACATCGCGGCAGGACGCGATGACACCGCGTGAGGCGCGATGATGTCACGCAGGGCTCCGCGAGGCCATAACAGGGTGCAACGATGCTGTCTGGGGGTGCAATCACGTGCTGTGAGCGCGATGACATCACGCAGGACGGTGGCAGCCCCAAAACCCTCCTATAGAGCTCCCCCAGCCCCTATAGAGCCCCTTCCCCCCCCCTATAAAGCCCCTGTGGAGCCCCTGCTCCACCCCACGGCCCCTGTAGAGCCCCTATAGAGCCCTGAGCCCCTATAGAGCCCTCTGCCCCCCAAGGCCCCTCAGGGCCCCCTCCCCACCCATGAAGCCCCTCAGGAGCCCCTCCCCCCCCCCCCCAGGGCCCCAATGGAACCCCTCCCCCCCCCCCGAAACCCTCCCCCTCCATGAAGCCCCTCCTGAGGCCCCTCCTCCCTACAGAACCACCCCCAGAGCCCCCTCCTCTCTATTGAACCCCCCCAGAGCCCCCTCCCCACCCCAGAGCCCCCCCCTCCTCCCCTCACCGCTTCCCGCGCCACGGCGGCCTCCGTACGCCCCGCGCTTGCGCGGTGACGTCACCGCGCAGGGCCCGCCGGAAGCTCCAAACACGATTTCCGCCCGGGCTCCACCCCGCCGTGTAGGCCACGCCCCCCAATTAGACCACGCCCCCCCCACGTAGCCCCGCCCCGCGCTCGGCTCCTCAAGGCCCCGCTTCAGCGCGGGGCGGGGCAGTGGGTAACGGCCGGAAGAGGCGGCGCTGACAGGCGGCGGCGGCGACCAATGAGGAGGCGGGGAGGGGGCGGGGCTTGAGGAGCCAGGGGGCGGGGCTGAGGCAGAGGCGGCAGCGCTGAGGCAGAGGCGGCAGCGGAGCGCGGGGAGCAGTGAGGCACCCCCAGCCCTGGGGCACCCCCAGCCCTCGGGCACCCCCAGCCCTGAGCCCCCACCCCCTCCCCCCCCAGCTCTGACCCTTCCCTACCATCCCCTTCCCTTTTCCCCCCTTTCCCAGGTTCCCCCCCTCACTCAGGGGGTCCCACCCTTTTCCCAGGTGCCCCCCGTAATTTCTGAGCATCCCCCCTCCACCTCACCCAGGGGTCCCCCCTTTCCCTTGGTGCCCCCTTTTTTCTCGTGGGTACCCCTCTTTTGCAAGGTTCTCCCCCATCTCTGAGACTCCCCCTTTTCCCAGGTCCCCCCCTTACTCAGGTGCCCCCCATAATTTCTGAGCATCCCCCCTCCACCTCACCCAGGGGTCTCCCCCTTTCCCTTGGTGCCCCCTTTTTTCTTGTGGGTACCCCTCTTTTGCAAGGTTCTCCCCCATCTCTGAGGCTCCCCCTTTTCCCAGGTCCCCCTCTTACTCAGGGGGTCCCACACTTTTCCCCCTTTCCCAGGTTCCTCCTCACTCAGGGGGTCCCACCCTTTTCCCAGATGCCCCCATAATTTCTAAGGATCCCCCCTCCACCTCACCCAGGGGTCTCCCCTTTTCCTTTGGTGCCCCCCTTTCCCAGGATTGCCACCTTTTGCCCAAATCCCCCCCTTCCCCTCGGGTCCCCCCATTTCTAGAGGGCTCCCCCCTTTCCCAGAGGTGTCGTATCCCCCCAACCCCACTCTGAGGTCCCCCCTTTCCCTTGGTTCCCCCCTTTCTCTCGTGGGTACCCCTCTTTCACAGGGCTCTCCCCCATCTCTGAGACTCCCCCTTTTCCCAGGTCCCCCCCTTACTCAGGTGCCCCCCATAATTTCTGAGCACCCCTCTCCCCCTCACCCAGGGGTCTCCCCTTTTCCTTTGGTGCCCCCCTTTCCCAGGATTGCCAACTTTTGCCCAAATCCCCCCCCTTCCCCACAGGTCCCCCCTTTCCCAGAGGTGTTGTATCCCCCACCCCAACTCTGAGGTCCCCCCTTTTCCCTTGGTGCCCCCCTTTCCTCGTGGGTACCCCTCTTTTGCAGGGCTCTCCTGCATCTCTGAGGCTCCCCCTTTTCCCAGGTCCCCCCCTTACTCAGGTGCCCCCCATAATTTCTGAGCACCCCTCTCCCCCTCACCCAGGGGTCTCCCCTTTTCCTTTGGTGCCCCCCTTTCCCAGGATTGCCACCTTTTGCCCAAATCCCCCCCTTCCCCACGGGTCCCCCCATTTCTAGAGGGCTCCCCTCTTTCCCGGAGGTGTTGTGTGTCACCCCCCCCCCAGCTCTGAGGTCCCCCCTTTCCCTTGGGCCCCCCCTTTCCTTGTGGGTACCCCTCTTTCGCAGGGCTCTCCCCCATCTCTGAGACTCCCCCTTTTCCCAGGTCCCCCTCTTACTCAGGGGGTCCCACCCTTTTCCCAGATGCCCCCATAATTTCTAAGGATCTCCCCTCCACCTCACCCAGGGGTCTCCCCTTTTCCTTTGGTGCCCCCCTTTCCCAGGATTGCCACCTTTTGCCCAAATCCCCCCCTTCCCCTCGGGTCCCCCCATTTCTAGAGGGCTCCCCCCTTTCCCAGAGGTGTCGTATCCCCCCAACCCCACTCTGAGGTCCCCCCTTTCCCTTGGTTCCCCCCTTTCTCTCGTGGGTACCCCTCTTTTGCAGGGCTCTCCCCCATCTCTGAGACTCCCCCTTTTCCCAGGTCTCCCCCTTACTCAGGTGCCCCCCATAATTTCTGAGCACCCCTCTCCACCTCACCCAGGGGTCTTCCCCTTTCCCTTGGTGCCCCCTTTTTTCTCATGGGTACCCCTCTTTTGCAAAGTTCTCCCCCATCTCTGAGACTCCCCCTTTTCCCAGGTCCCCCTCTTACTCAGGGGGTCCCACACTTTTCCCCCTTTCCCAGGTTCCTCCTCACTCAGGGGGTCCCACCCTTTTCCCAGATGCCCCCATAATTTCTGACCACCCCTCTCCACCTCACCCAGGGGTCTCCCCTTTTCCTTTGGTGCCCCCCTTTCCCAGGATTGCCACCTTTTGCCCAAATCCCCCCCTTCCCCACAGGTCCCCCCATCCCTAGAGGGCTCCCCCCTTTCCCGGTGGTTTCGTGAGTCCCCCCCACCAGCTCTGAGGTCCTCCCTTTTCCCTTGGTGCCCCCCCTTTCTCTCATGGGTACCCCTCTTTTGCAGGGCTCTCCCCCATCTCTGAGACTCCCCCTTTTCCCAGGTCTCCCTCTTACTCAGGGGGTCCTACCCTTTTCCCAGATGCCCCCATAATTTCTGAGCACCCCCCTCCACCTCACCCAGGGGTCTCCCCTTTTCCTTTGGTGCCCCCCTTTCCCAGGATTGCCACCTTTTGCCCAAATCCCCCCCATCCCTAGAGGGCTCCCCCCTTTCCCAGAGGTGTCATATCCCCCCAACCCCACTCTGAGATCCCCCCTTTCCCTTGGTTCCCCCCTTTCTCTCGTGGGTACCCCTCTTTTTCAAGGTTCTCCCCCATCTCTGAGACTCCCCCTTTTCCCAGGTCCCCCCCTTACTCAGGTGCCCCCCATAATTTCTGAGTACCCCTCTCCCCCTCACCCAGGGGTCTCCCCTTTTCCTTTGGTGCCCCCCTTTCCCAGGATTGCCACCTTTTGCCCAAATCCCCCCCTTCCCCTCGGGTCCCCCCATTTCTAGAGGGCTCCCCCCTTTCCCAGAGGTGTCGTATCCCCCCAACCCCACTCTGAGGTCCCCCCTTTCCCTTGGTTCTCCCCTTTCCTCGTGGGTACCCCTCTTTCGCAAGGCTCTCCCGCATCTCTGAGACTCCCCCTTTTCCCAGGTCCCCCTCTTATTTAGGGGGACCCCATAATTTCTGAGCACCCCTCTCCACCTCACCCAGGGGTCTCCCCTTTTCCTTTGGTGCCCCCCTTTCCCAGGATTGCCAACTTTTGCCCAAATCCCCCCCTTCCCCACAGGTCCCCCCTTTCCCAGAGGTGTTGTATCCCCCACCCCAACTCTGAGGTCCCCCCTTTTCCCTTGGTGCCCCCCTTTCCTCGTGGGTACCCCTCTTTCACAGGGCTGTCCCCCATCTCTGAGACTCCCCCTTTTCCCAGGTACCCCTCTTACTTAGGGGGACCCCATAATTTCTGAGCACCCCTCTCCCCCTCACCCAGGGGTCTCCCCTTTTCCTTTGGTGCCCCCCTTTCCCAGGATTGCCACCTTTTGCCCAAATCCCCCCCTTCCCCACGGGTCCCCCCATTTCTAGAGGGCTCCCCCCTTTCCCAGAGGTGTCGTATCCCCCCAACCCCACTCTGAGGTCCCCCCTTTCCCTTGGTGCCCCCCCTTTTCTCACGGGTACCCCTCTCTCGCAGGTGCCCCCGCCATGGCGGCGCCGCGCAGCGTGCAGGCCGACTGCGCCTTCGCGCTGGGCAGGCACCGCGTGCGGCTGCGCCGGGGCCAAGCGGCCGTCGACGTCGACCTGGAGGCGCAGCTCACGGGGGAGCGGTGGTGCGGGCGCTTCGACGCCGCCTGTGAGTGCGCGGGGAGCCCCCTAGAGATCCCCTGAAGGGCCCCTATAGAGAGTCCCTATAGAGCCCCTGTAGCCCCCCCAGCCCCTATAGAGCCCCCCATTCCCTATAGGGCCCCCAGCCCCCATAGAGCCCCTATAGAGCCCCCCATTCCCTATAGGGCCCCCAGCCCCCATAGAGCCCCTATAGAGCCCCCCATTCCCTATAGGGCCCCCAGCCCCCATAGAGCCCCTATAGAGCCCCCCATTCCCTATAGGGCCCCCAGCCCCCATAGAGCCCCTATAGAGCCCCTGTAGCCCCCCCAGCCCCTATAGGGCCCCCAGCCCCCATACAGCCCCTATAGAGCCCCTGTAGCCCCCCCAGCCCCTATAGAGCCCCCCATTCCCTATAGGGCCCCCAGCCCCATAGAGCCCCTATAGAGCCCCTGTAGCCCCCCCAGCCCCTATAGGGCCCCCAGCCCCCATACAGCCCCTATAGAGCCCCTGTAGCCCCCCCAGCCCCTATAGGGCCCCCAGCCCCCATACAGCCCCTATAGAGCCCCTGTAGCCCCCCCAGCCCCTATAGGGCCCCCCATTCCCTACAGGGCCCCCAGCCCCCATACAGCCCCTATAGAGCCCCTGTAGCCCCCCCAGCCCCTATAGAGCCCCCCATTCCCTACAGGGCCCCCAGCCCCCATACAGCCCCTATAGAGCCCCTGTAGCCCCCCCAGCCCCTATAGAGTTCCCAGCCCCTATAGAGCACTTACAGAGTCCCCCAGGCCCTATAGAGCCCCTGTAGAGGTCCCCCCATTCCCCCTATAGAGTCCCCCCAGCCCCTATAGAGTCCCCCCAGCCACTATAGACCTCCCAGCCACTATAGGGTCTTGACAGAACCTCCCAGTCTGTATAGAGCCTCCAGCTCCTATAGAGCCCCTCTAGAGGTCCCCCCATTCCCTACAGAGCCCCCAGCCCCTATAGACCCCCCAGCCACTATCGAGTCCTGACAGAACTCCCGAGTCCCTATAGAGCTCCTGTAGAGGTCCCCCCATTCCCTATAGTCCCCCCCAGCCCCTATAGAGCCCTTATACAGTCCCCCCAACCCCTATAGACCCCCTATCCACTTTAGAATCCTGACAGAACCTCTCAGTCCCTATAGAGCTCCCAGCTCCTATAGAGTCCCTCTAGAGGTCCCCCATTCCCTATAGAGCCCCTAGCCCCTATAGAGCCCTTATAGAATCCCCCCACCCCTATAGACCTCCCAGCCACTATAGAGTCCTGACAGAACTGCCCACTCCTTATAGAGTCCTCAGCCCCTATAGTGCCCCTGTAGATGTCTCCCCGTTCCTTATAGAGTCCCCAGCCCCTATAGAGCCCTTATAGAGTTCTCCCAGCCACTATAGAGTCCTGACGGAAGCCTCCAGTCCGTATAGAGCCTCCAGCTCCTATAGAGCCCCTGTAGAGGTCCCCACAGCCCCTATAGACCCCCCAGCCACTATAGAGTTCTGACAGAACCCCCCATTCCCTATAGGGCCCCCAGCCCCTATAGAGCCCCATCCACTATAGAGTCCTGATAGAAGCCCCCAGCCCCTATAGAGCCCCTGTAGAGGTCCCCCCATTCCCTGTAGAGCTCCCAGCCCCTATAGAGCCCTTATACGGTCCCCCTAGCCCCTGTAGAGTCCCCCCAGCCCCTATAGACCCCCCCATCCACTATAGAGTCCTGACAGTACCTCCCAGTCCCTATAGAGCCTCCAGCTCCTATAGAGCCTCTCTAGAGGTTCCCCCATTCCCTATAGACCTCCCAGCCACTATAGAGTCCTGACAGAACCCCCCATTCCCTATAGGGCCCCCAGCCCCTATAGAGCCCCATCCACTATAGAGTCCTGATAGAAGCTCCCAGTCTGTATAGAGCCCCCAGCCCCTATAGAGCCCCTATAGGGCCCCCAGCCCCTATAGAGCCCCTGTAGAGGTCCCCCCATTCCCTGTAGAGCTCCCAGCCCCTATAGAGCCCTTATACAGTCCCCCTAGCCCCTGTAGAGTCCCCCCAGCCCCTATAGACCCCCCCCATCCACTATAGAGTCCTGACAGTACCTCCCAGTCCCTATAGAGCCTCCAGCTCCTATAGAGCCTCTGTAGAGGTTTCCCCAGCCCCTATAGAGTCTCCCCAGCCCCTATAGAGTCTCCCCAGCCCCTATAGACCCCCCAGCCACTGTCGAGTCCTGACAGAACCCCCCCAGTCCCTAGAGCCCACAGCTCCTATAGAGCCTCTGTAGAGGTCCCCCCATTCCCTATAGAGCTCCCTGCCCCTATAGAGTCCCCCCAGCCCCTATAGACCCGCCAGCCACTATAGAATCCTGACAGAACCCCCCCAGTCCCTACAGAGCCCCCAGTCCCTGTAGAGCCCTGACAGAGCCCCCAGCCTGTATAGAGTCCCCGAGCCCCTATAGAGCCCCTATAGAGTCCCTACAGAAGCACCCCCTCCCTCAGACATCGAGGACCTGACCCGCAGGACAGGGAATTTCAAGCAGTTTGAGGTGTTCTGCTCCATGCTGGAGGCGGCGCTGACACAGGTGACACGGGGGTGACAGGGGGACACCCAGCAGGGGTGACAGGGGGACACCCAGCAGGGGCCACGGGGGTGACAGGGGGACACCCAGGAGGGGTGACAGGGGGACACCCAGCAGGGGCTATGGGGGTGACAGGGGGACACCCAGGAGGGGTGACAGGGGGACACCCAGCAGGGGTGACAGGGGGACACCCAGCAGGGGTGACAGGGGGACACCCAGCAGGGGCTATGGGGGTGACAGGGGGACACCCAGGAGGGGTGACAGGGGGACACCCAGCAGGGGCTATGGGGGTGACAGGGGGACACCCAGCAGGGGTGACAGGGGGACACCCAGCAGGGGTGACAGGGGGACACCCAGCAGGGGCCACGGGGGTGACAGGGGGACACCCAGCAGGGGCTATGGGGGTGACAGGGGGACACCCAGCAGGGGTGACAGGGGGACACCCAGCAGGGGACACCCAGCAGGGGTGACAGGGGGACACCCAGCAGGGGTGACAGGGGGACAACCAGCAGGGGACACCCAGCAGGGGTGACAGGGGGACACCCAGCAGGGGCCACGGGGGTGACAGGGGGACACCCAGCAGGGGCCACGGGGGTGACAGGGGGACACCCAGGAGGGGCCACGGGGGTGACAGGGGGACACCCAGCAGGGGCCACGGGGGTGACAGGGGGACACCCAGGAGGAGACGCTGTGGTGACAGAAGTGGGGGCTGGGAATACAGGGGCGTTAGGTGACAGGGGACTCCCAGGAGGGGCCACTGGGGTGACAGAGGAAATTGGGGTGACATGGAACACCAAGGAGGGGACTCTGGAGTTACAGGGGACATTGGGGTGACAGAGGGACACTCGGGAGGGGACGCTGGGGTGATAAGGGACAGCCAAGTGGGGACACCGGGGTGACAGGAGGGGTTCAGGAGGAGGCGTTGGGGTGACAGGGGACACCCAGGAGGGGACAGTGGGGTGACAGGGGAGGCCCAGCAGGGGACACTGGGGTAGCAAGGGGCACTGGGGGTACGGGGGTGACACAAGGGGCCCAAGTGGGGTGACAGTGTCCCCCTCCCAGCGCAGCACATCCGTCAGCCTGGAGCTCCTCTCCTTCGCCGACCTCGAGGCGCTGTGTGGGCGCGCGTTGGGGTCTCCCCCACCCACCCCCCCTGCCACCCCCCTGCGCCTCCGCCGCTACCTCATCCTCGTGTACTGCGCTGAGTTCGACCGGTACGGGGCACTGGGGGGGACTGGGGGGGACTGGGGGGACGTGGGGTGGAGGAACACGGGGCAGGGGGACGTGGGGGGACACAGGGTGTGGGTGTCGTGGGGATGCAGGGGGACCCAGACTTGGGGTACCGGGGTAACAGGGAGGATGTGGGTTACTGGGAACTGGGGATGTAGGGTGGGGGACTGAGGGTACTGGGGATGCGAGGTGGGGGGTACTGAGGGTACTGGGGGGATGTGGGGTGGGGGACTGGGGGTACTGGGGATGCGAGGTGGGGGGTACTGAGGGTAACGGGGATGCAGGGTAGGGGGATGCAGGGTGGGGGTACTGAGGGTACCAGGGGAATGAGGGGTGGGGGACTTGGGGGTACCAGGGGGATGTGGGGTGGGGGGTACTGAGGGTACCGGGGGGATGTGGGGTGGGGGACTGGGGGTACTGGGGCTGTGGGGTGGGGGTATTGAGGGTAACAAGGGGGTGCAGTGTGGAGGACTGGGGGTACCAGGGCGATGAGGGGTGGGGGACGGGGGGTACTGGGGATGCGAGGTTGGGGGTACTGAGGGTACCAGGGGAATGAGGGGTGGGGGACTGGGGGACTGGGGGGATGTGGGGTGGGGGACTGGGGGTACCGGGGGGATGTGGGGTGGGGGACTGGGGGTACCGGGGGGATGTGCGGTGGGGGTACTGGGGCTGTGGGGTGGGGGTATTGAGGGTAACAAGAGGGTGCAGTGTGGGGGATTGGGGGTACCAGGGGAATGAGGGGTGGGGGGCTGGGGATGTGGGATGGGGGACTGGGGGTACCAGGGGGATGTGGGGTGGGGGGTACTCAGGGTACCGG